>KQ989079.1:25012-37900 GCA_001598015.1 Dorcoceras hygrometricum | reverse complement strand
GCCGCACATCGCGCGACAATCGCGCCAGCGCGCGCGCTCATGCGCTTGGGAGAGAGGCGCCGCCGTGCAAGGCGGCGGCCCGGCGGCCGAATCAAAGTTTCGATTTTCCAATTCTGAAAATTAAGAGATTAGATACAATTATGGCAATAATCGTATGATCAGATCCGAAAAACCTGGCTCTGATACCACTGTTGTGGATCCGGATCCGCCCCCCGGCTAGGCAGCGGAAGAACAGAAAATAAACGGCCGGGAGACGATCAATACGAAAGATAACAAAACAATTGCCATACATAGGGTGTTCAAAAGCACTACCTTGCTGGCACTTGTGCCTGGCTCCAACCGGAATTACAAGAACCCGGCTCTTCTCGGTAGACTGCGGTAGAAATTGCCAATCCGGTCCACGACCAGAAACGAGACTCCTTCGTCAGCCTGCACTACAAGGACTGACGAGATCTGCACGAACGGATTCTCCTCATCGAATTGGCCGGAACGAATTCCGGCGACTCGAGGCGGCGGCTGCGGCTATTGAAGAGAGGAGGGGCGGCTATTTCAATCTAGGTTTAGGGTTTAGAGTGTCTTGTATTGTTGAAGTCTAGGTTTAGGCTTAATTAAATAAGCTTAAGAGTTGGACTTGGACCGGCCCAACGGGCCCGGGTCCAACGATGAACATTCAGTTCATCTCCACCACCGAGACTTCATCGTAACTCCGATCGCCTATCAGATCGGACCGATCGATTCAGTTTCCAAAACTGAACGCCATGATCTGAAAAACCGTTTTTCAGAACCCCAGTGAAAAATGACCGTTTTGCCCCTCAACAGCGGGAAACCCCGGTTTGACCCCTGTTTACTTTTAGGAAGTCGCACTTCCCAAAATCCTCTTCGTATGCTCAACACATTGAGCTGAGTATCCGTGCGGGAATCTCGAATCTAGTACTTGTGTGACCCTCAGTGGTTCAGGGATACAGCTAGCCGTGGGCCCACAACCATTGTGGCTTCGAAATCACAATTCCGGACCTGCCCAACGGATCATGGTAAGAGCGTCTAGCAACATCGCCCTATGATCCCCTAGGTATCACTGATAGTGCCTGCAAGAACCAGTTGGTCGTGGTTAGCGTACAGTACGGTCCTTTCAATCCATATATCCCGATCAGATCAACGACCATTGGTAAATCGAGAGTCGCTATAGATCCGATAGCTATGCATACATCTTGGAGATCGAATAGTGACATCGCGAGTGTAACTAGGTAAACACATTAACCTAAAACACTTCTAGTACTCTGGCCAGAGATTTATGCACTATTATCCCCTCAGATAGCATAGGATATCCACGCATGTCTGCGCTAGTACTCTGGCCAGAGATTTATGCACTATTATCCCCTCAGATAGCATAGGATATCCACGCATGTCTGCGAGCGGTGAATCCTCGACAACGATGCATCGACTCCTACATGCATCGGGGTCTCACCCAATCCCGACGCCTTATGACCCCAAGAGAGTCGGCAAACGGGTCAAAGTGAGACGCCTATCATGTAGAGTCTCAATGACGTTTCGAGTCGTGAGGACTAATCAGTACAACCAAGACCTCGGACTTATCCACTCGACAAATGGTAACCACTTGGAAAGTCCGAAGGAGGGTAGTTCGATAGATCACCAGGTCACTATCTATCTGCATGCTCAGAACATCACAATGTTCCCTAACAATGAAACATGGTACTTCGCATCGCAGATACTAGTCTCGAACTCGGGCAGCCTTATCCTCATTTTGACGGCCCAATCGACTAGGAACATGTTCAGAATGCACAGTGACTATTAGATGTGTTTCATGATAGCCGTCATACCCACTATCATATCTAACATACACTTGAGTGCATTCTAGGTCTTTACTCAACGCAATTGTAAATCATTACACACATAATGAAAGTAAAGAACGCCATATGGATAAATGCGAATATCATATATAAAGATTGTTTCATACAAGAGTCTATAATCCCACAAGCCACAAGTTGGCTAGTTGGGCATCTACTCTAACACCATTGTGGCTCCGAAATCACAATTTCGGACTTGCTCAACGGATCATGGTAAAGCACCTAGCAACATCGCCCCATGATCCCCTAGGTATCACTGATAGTGCCTGCAAGAACCAGTTGGTCGTGGTTAGCGTACAGTACGGTCCTTTCAACACATATATCCCGATCAGATCAACGACCATTGGTAAATCGAGAGTCGCTAAAGATCCGATAGCTATGCATACATCTTGGAGATCAAATAGTGACATCGCGAGTGTAACTAGGTAAAGTCATTTACCTAAAACACTTCTAGTACTCTGGCCAGATATTTATACACCGGTATCCCCTCAGATAGCATAGGATATCCACGCTTGTAAGCGAGCGGTGAATCCTCGACAACGAAGCATCGACTCCTATATGCATCGGGATCTCACCCAATCACGCCGCCTAATGACCCCAAGTGAGTCGGCAAACGGGTCAAAGTGAGACTCCTATCATGTAGAGTCTCAATGACGTTTCGAGTCGTGAGTACTAATCAGTACAACCAAGACCTCGGACTTATCCACTCGACAAATGGAAACTACTTGGAAAGTCCGAACGAGGGTAGTTCGATAGATCACCAGGTCACTATCTATCTGCATGCTCAGAACATCACAATGTTCCCTACCAATGAAACATGGTACTTCGCATCGCAGATACTAGTCTCAAGCTCGGGCGGCCTTATCCTCATTTTGACGGCCCAATCGACTAGGAACTAATTCAGAATACACAGTGACTATTAGATGTGTTTCATGATAGCCGTCACCACTATCACATCTAACATACACTATGGTGCATTCTAGGTCTTTATCCAACACAATTTTTAACATTATATAAACATAATGAAGATAAAGAATGCCATAAACAAATGCGAATATCATATATAAAGACTGTCATATACAAGAGTCTATAAACCCACACGCCACAAGTTGGCTAGTTGGACATCTACTCTAACAATGATTTGATAGCATACTCACTACACAGTATACTAGACACCATTCAAAATACACCCATGCAAATTCGAAAATCACTAACCATAATCCTGATCTGATTATATCGCTAATCACCGTTTAACAGATTTTCAGTCCTCACAGTAATGATGTAGGAATGCTGCAGTCAACTAAAATATGGTTGTCTAGTAGATTCTAGATGAAGGACATGGATGAAGCATACTATATTCTGGGAATACAGATCTATAGAGATAGATTAAAAAGAATGTTCGGGCTCACCCAAGCGAACTACATTGATACCATACTTAAAAGGTTCTCTATGGAAGAGTCCAAGAGATGATACCTACCTATGTGCCACGGGATCACTCTATCTAAGTCCATGTGTCCGAATACTGATGAGGAGATAGAGTGACACGTGTGCCATATGCCTCGACAATAGGTAGTATTATGTATGATATGATCTCGACTAGATCGGATGTCGCATATGCTCTGAGTGTCACGAGCCGCTACCAATCCAACCCCGGCCAAATGAATTGGAAGGCTGTGAAAGATATTCTTAAGTACTTACGAAGGACTAAGAATATTTTCATGGTCTATGGGGGTGGTGAACTGAAATTGGAAGGCTACACTGATTCTAGCTTCCAATGCGATGTGGATGGCTCGAAGTCAACCTCTAGATTTGTATTCATGGTCAATGGTGGTGCTGTATCTTGGAAGAGTTTCAAACAAGATACCATCACAGATTCAACCATTGAGGCTGAGTACATTGCAGCATCAGCTGCTGCTAAAGAGGCGGTTTGGATGAGGAATTTCGTCCAAGAGTTGGGCGTGATTCCTGAAGGAGTTGGTGTAGTCTCGGTATACTGTGACGACATGGGTGCCATTGTGCAAGCAAAGGAACCTAGGTCTCATCAAAGATCCAAACATAAACTGAAGAAATACCACATAATCCGGGATATTATGGCTAGAGGTGACATAGTCAGTCGAGAGACTCGCCTCTGCAGACAACATTGTTGATCCACTTACGAAGCCCTTGCCAGGACCATTGTTTGAAAAACATCGCTAAGAAATGGGACTACGTCTGATGAGTAGTTGGATTTAGTGCAAGTGGGAGATTGTTAGAGTAGGTGCCCAACTAGCCAACTTGTGGCGTGTGGGTTCTTGTTGACTCTATGTAAAACGACCTTTAATTATAAAATTAGCATTCTTTTATGGCATTCTTTATTTGTTAGAGTAGGTGCCCAACTAGCCAACTTGTGGCGTGTGGGTTCTTGTTGACTCTATGTAAAACGACCTTTAATTATAAAATTAGCATTCTTTTATGGCATTCTTTATCTTCATATTATGATTAAAATTGTTGGATAAAGACCTTGAATGCACTATAGAATATACTAGATGTGATAGTGGATTTGATGGCTATCATGAAACACATCTAATAGTCATTGTGTATTCTAAACTAGTTCCTAGTCTATTGGGCCGTCCAAAAGAGGATAAGGGACTCCCGAGCTTGAGACTAGTATCTGCGATGTAAAGTATCATGTTTCATTGGTATGGAACATAGTGATGTTCTGAGCATGCAGATGGATAGTGACCTGGTGATCTACTGAACTACCCTCGCTTGGACTTTTCAAGTGGTTATCATTTGTCGAGTGGATTAAGTCCGAAGTCTTGGTTGTACAGATTAGTCCGTATTACTCAAAACGTCATTGAGACTCTACATGATAGGTGCCTTGCTTTGACCCGTTTACCGACTCAGTTGGGGTCATCGGGTGCGGGATTGGGTAAGGTCCCAATGCATGTAGGAGTCGATGCTTCGTTGTCGAGGATTCATCGCTCGCCCTTGTGCATGGATATCCTATGCTATCTGAGGAGATAATATTGTGACAAATCTCTTGTCAGAGTACTAGATGTGTTTTAGGTAAATGGGTTTATCTAGTAACATATGCAATGTCACTATTTGATCTCCAAGATGTATGCATGTCTATCGGATCTCTAGCAATTCTTGATTTAATCAATGATCGTTGATATGATCGGGATATTTGAGTTGAAATGATCGTACTGTATGCTAACCATGACCGACTGGTTCTTGCAGGCACTATCAGTGATACCTAGTAGATTATGGGACGATGTTGCTAGACGTTTTACCATGATCCGATGGGTAAGTCCGAAAATATGTTTTCGGAGTCACAAATGTTGTGAGCCCACGGCTAGTTGTATCCCTGAACCATTGAGGATCACACAAGTACTGGTTTCTCAATTCCCGTACGGAAATTAAGCTCAATTTGTTGAGTATAGTAGGAGGTTGTGACTTCCTAAAATTAACTGGGGTGGAAATGTGATTTCCTTAAATTGGCTTGGACTAGTATGACTATCCTTAAAGCTGATAGGGGCCCAACTACTATTTTGGATTAGGTGGTCTGAAAAAATTGTTTTCACATCATAATGTTAAGTTTTGTAACCTGTGAAGATCGGTCCGATCTGATCGTCGATCGGGATTAGATAAAGCCACAACGATGGACTTGAAACCAATGTTCACTGGGCCTGGGTTCGACCCAGGCCCATTAACTTGGTTTAAGCCCATGAAAAATCTATAAATAGGGGCTATGGGGTATTCATTTTACTCATACCAAAAGTTGGGTTGAAAACTCTCCAAGTTGGATTGAGTACTCTCCCATCTAGTTATATTTTTCTTATTCTGTTCCTCCCTTCCCTTCGTCGTCGTCGCGCAGCCGCCTTCATCGCCCGCCGTCGATGCCACCGTCGCCCGCCGTCGAAAGTTGTTTCGACCGTCTCGATGAGGAGATTCCGTTCGTGAAACTTTTATTGGTTTTCTAGTGCAAACCAACGAAGGAATTGAGATTCCGATCATGAATCGGATTAGAATGCCGGAGCCGCTCAACCGTTGAAGTGTCAATTCCCTCGTGGAACTGGTCGGAGCCAGGCGCCTCGACGCCATCAAGGTGACCTTCTGGTACTGAGGACACACCAGGTAGCCCCGCCCCCTCAGTTGTTGTGACATGGATAGCTGGTGGCGGGTGATCGTAGGACACCTTGTTATGTCATCGTGGCCGAGCAGGTAGCTCCCGTCACTCGCCATAATGAGCCACATCTATTTGCCGTTGGGAACGCCCGGGTAGCTCCCGAATTCTCGATGATGTTGCCAGATTGTTGATGTCACCTTCTCGTTGGCCTCCGGTTTGATATCCGATACCTCTTGTTAGCAGACATGCATTGGCATAGCACATTGCATATATCATATACATATTTCGTTTGATGTTTTACTTTGTTCTCCGTACAGAGGTTTGACCCCTTGTTCCTCTGGGGCTGTTTGGTTGTATTGTTTGCCATTTAGGTTTCTCAGGTAATTCAGCTGTCTCAGGTAGTGCGTCAGCTAGTGGAGCCCCGAGAAATTGATTGAGTGCCCCAGTTATATGTATATATATTTCGTCGAGTCATTCAACGAGGGATGCCCCATGTACTTGTTATATAGTTGATTCGATCTCTGTGTCTTGATAATATTCATATATTGTTGGGAGTTGATATGATGTGTTGTGTGTTGGTTTTGTTTTAAATCCTTTATTTTGAGTAATTGTATATTTTTTAAATTGTATTTTCTGTCGAAGGGAAAAAAGAAAATTTTAACCCATTTTTTAAGTTTCGGTATTATTTCGTTAATTGCGTGCTAATTATGGATTATGTGCACCGGGCCTAGCAGCTGGTGCTGTCTCATTTCATTTAGAAATCAGTCTTACCCCTTACCGTATCGTCAGTCCTATCCCCAAGAGAGATAGTATTAACCATTAAGATATTGCATCATTTTTTACAGGCTACTTGGTCAACCAGATCAAGCGCCGCAATATCAGCAACTTGAGGTACGAGAGCTTCCCACGAGGTCACTCATCCCCGTACTTCTCTCTTTCATGCACGCTTAACTCAACGGATATAATAATGTAACTTTAGATCAATGATTTGATTGATATGAGATAAATAATTAAAGATTGGATGATGCGAAATAAATACAATAATTTGATTGATACGAGAAAAATAATACTCAAACCGAACATGTGAAAAGAATGATTACCTACAATTATATAATGTTATTATACTATTTCGAAAAAATAAAATAGTATTAAGTGTACATATGAGGTGGGTTGCGGAGGGCACGGGCCTTCCCGACCGATGTTCGGTGGAAATAATCAAACCACTTACTATTAGTAAAACGTTCAACTGGTTCATCAACTTAGATTTTTGGATCTTCAACTAAAAATGTTATTAGATCATAATATTTGATTGGGAGACCTATTTTTTTCCTTCTTCCAAGTCTGAAAAAGAGAAATATACTAAGTTTCCGTGGACTTCATGAAACATAACAAAAACAAAAAGTAACCTGATTGTGAGGTGGTTAATTTTGACTAAAACGAGGATTTCCACACGTTAAATTTATGTAATATCTGTCACATTCAGAATTTAATAATCTTTTAATATCTTCCATTAGAATGAGTCAGGCACCAAGTTTTTTTTTCCAACAGAAGCTTCATTTTAGTTGAAAAATAGGGCGAAATGGCAGTAGTTTCAAATCCCAGTCTCGGCAACGCAGCGTTAGGCACTTCTTTCATTATGAGACCAAACACCACATTGAACCCAACTACCTTGTGTTCAACTTTGTCCTTTCCCTTCAACCAGAGAAGCCAACAAGAAAGATGAATTTCTATTTCTGCCTGATCCTCGTAATCGTCGTGCTGTCACAAATCCGGAGCTGTATATGTCAAGCTGCTGCGTCTTATGAAACATGCAGCAAGCCATTTCGATGCGCCAATCGTGGAGATGTAAGATATCCCTTTTACGGAGACGGTCGGCCGAAGTACTGCGGTTACCCAGGCTTCGAGCTTGACTGCCAGACTGACGTGCCTTTGATCACCATCAAGTCAATGCCCTACAGGGTATTGGATATTGATAACAATACTTACAGTCTCAAAGTAGCCAGACAAGATTTCTGGAACAACATTTGCCCAGAACCCCTCGTGAACACCACCTTAGATTTCCAACTTTTCAGTTTTTCGTCGGATGATCGGAATATCTCTCTGAACTACAGATGCAGCCTGTCGTCTCAGACGCAGACTTCACAAGCAGTCTTTTTTCCATTCAATTGCGGCCCGTATGGCTGGTCCACGGTTTCGACACCTGAAGCAGCTGTTGATCTGAGACGCACTTTAGGTTGTTCTACGAATATCTTTGTTCCAGTGAACCAAACTGCGGCCAGTGTTTTAGCAACGCTCCTAACGCCGATAGCTGCTTCGGGAAACGCCCTGCAAAGCGGCTTTTGGATACAGTGGTCGGCTGATAACAGCAACTGCCTGCGTTGTGTGGAATCTGGTGGGGTGTGTGGATCATCTAATCAAGATTCAGAATCTTTGGCTTGCCACTGCAGTAATGGAACTTTTCCCCTGTCTTGCAATAGCTCCGGAGATAGAAAAGGTACGGTACTCTGTTTTCCTTTTATCATTGCTCAATATATTGAGGATCATGCTCTATTTGGAGACAAAGCAACTGTATCAACAAGTGGGTACAGCAATTTTCCTTGGTAGTGATAATTGTTCAATTCTTGATTTTTTTATCTTCTTCTGTTCATATCATCACAAATTTTCTTCTGTTTCGAATGCTCACGTATCATATTAACCAAAATTTTGGACTGGAAATTTCAGGAAATAGCAACACAGGATTGAAAATTGGTAAGATTTTATTATTCGATGAAACTTAATTTCCTTCGTTCATGACATGGACTTGTCTTGAAACATTGTACTGCTGTCCAGGTCCACCTCTAGGTGGTGCAGCTCTTGCTGGTATAATCGTTGGATGGTTGATTTTCCACTACAGACAGAAGAGAAAAAACCGTCTCGCCGCCAAAACATCCCAAAATACTAGCAAAGAAACCAGCACTGCCCCTACAAGCAAAGGTCTCTCTACTCCAAGTTCAAAAGGTTTCACCGGAAGCATCCCTTCATATCCAACATCAAAATCTGGCCTCGGTACGGGGAGCACGTACTTTGGTGCGTATCTGTTCAGCTATGCGGAACTTGAAGAAGCCACTAATAACTTTGATCCTGCTAGAGAACTTGGAGATGGAGGTTTTGGTACCGTATATTATGGTATAAACGCATAGCCCTTTTGTCAGGTGGGAATTTATGCAACCTTATCAGATGTAAGAGCCCTTTTTTTGTTAAACAGGGAAACTATCGGATGGTCGAGCTGTTGCAGTTAAACGTTTGTACGAGAGCAATGTGAAGCGTGTCGATCAGTTCATGAATGAAGTTGAGATTTTAACAAAGTTGCGGCACCAAAACCTTGTGATGCTATATGGATGCACATCCAAGCGAAGTCGGGATCTATTGCTAGTTTATGAATATATACCAAATGGAACGGTAGCTGATCATCTGCATGGAAAACGTTCCAAATCAGGGTTACTTTCTTGGCAGATCAGGTTGAAAATTGCTATTGAAACTGCGGATGCACTCGCTTATCTCCACAGATCAGATATCATTCATCGAGATGTGAAAACCAATAACGTCCTTCTAGACAACGATTTCAATGTAAAAGTTGCTGATTTCGGCTTGTCAAGATTGTTCCCTGCTGATGTAACACACGTGTCTACTGCCCCACAAGGAACCCCGGGCTACGTCGACCCCGAGTACTACCAGAGCTACCAACTCACTGAAAAAAGTGATGTCTATAGTTTCGGAGTGATGCTGATCGAGCTTATATCTTCTTTACAAGCCGTGGATACCAATAGACACCGCCAGGATATCAACTTGGCCAACATGGCTGTCAACAAGATTCAAAATCGTAACTTGAACGAGTTAGTGGATGCAAGCCTTGGATTCGAGACGAATAGCAAGGTGAGAAGGATGGTCACACTCGTGGCAGAATTGGCTTTCCGGTGCTTGCAACAAGAGAGGGACATGAGGCCCTCGATGGGAGACGTGCTCGAAGCTTTGAGAAGGATTCAGAACGAGGACTTGAACCTCGATAGGGTCGAAATCGTTGACATATTGGTGGACGACGACACAGTGCTTCTTAAGGGTGGTGGCATCGACCACACCGTGTCACCGGATTCAGTTCTCCTTGACAAATGGCACAGTAGCTCAACGCCTGATTCTAGTGTGTGAGCCATTGTTTCATCTCTTTGGTGTTTATATTTTCAGAGTATATCCTTTGATACTTGGTTAGGAATTATGCTATGACATTCCGAACATTTTAAAGCTTCTACTACATTAATCTCTACTTTACATATTTTTAACATTAAATTTATTCGGAGCTCTAACTTTATGTTATAATGTTTTTTCTTGGTAAAAGTGTTTTCTACATGAAATAAACCACAAGGAAAGAGATTGCTTGTTAGGTGTGCACCGGTAAATGCCTGGGCTAATGTATTAGCTTGCAAAAAGCAAACCATGATCGTCTGCTAAACCTAATTGGGTAAACCTTGTAGGATAGGCTTGAACGAGAAAATGTTGGAAAAATCGAATGTCTGACCATTGATAAACGCTCACTTGCTCCACCAATCCGTCCCATGGGGTGATTGCTTGCTAATCTTTGTAATAGATGTGGATGGTCATATAATGATTTCAGTAGCTAGTCAGCCTAATTTTGCTTTGGGAATCAAATTAAGTGCTTATCTTTCTTTTTTCTCTTTTCCCTTTTTCTGAAATTTTTTAGATGTATAGTTATCGCATCATTGATGAAGATTAGATACAAGGACATTGTCCGAATCGAGCTCAACCATAATTCTATTTGTATTCAGAAAACCTTGAGTTAATAGTGCCATGTACCCTATGGTTTAGTTCATTAGATCACGTGTGACCCTCGTTGTGTTCTTGAATGTGAGCTAATCTGTTTTAGGTAATTATTCATTTTATTATCTTATAGATGCTATATGTACATATTATGTAATTGTACATGTAGCGCGGAATGTCCTAAGTAGTATTATTTATTTATTGAGTCTCATCGATTTTGTTGGGATTTTGTTGTGGTGGTGCTTAATTACACTTATGTTTGTTGAAAATATATATGAGCTACTTTGGATATTTAATTTTTCTGGTATGTATTAGTTATAAGGAGATCATGTCGAAAATGTATAGGCTCAAACACAAAATTCTAACTCTTTTTTTCACTATTTATTACTTAATTAAGATTGTTTGTTAATCCAATATAATTAGAATAATGATCCCACCGTACGCAATCGATCATCTGATTACAATATTAAAATAAAATAATCATTAAGCTCTAAAATAAATAAAATATTTGAAAAGAGATCAAACAATCGATTTTCTATTATATATGATAGCATATAATGAATAAATGACTCAATTTACATCAAAACAAAAATTCACCAAACTCACACACATATGGCGTCAGTTTCCAAATTAATTCGATTATTCGATCTCATTCAACCGAACTTCCGTTCACCCACACATAATCGATTCACCATATAAACCAACACCATATAACACATTTTGAAATTTAAATTTGATTAATAAAGATGTGAATTATGACAGAGATGGAGTAGACGTTAGCCCATTGTTGTCTTTTCTTTTCCAAAACTGCAGCCCTATATTTGATTACAGATTTCAATAATTTGGATATTGAGCGATCATAAGTAACTCACATTTCTTGAAATTTGAAACTCAGTCGAGGCATGGTCTGCCCAAAATCAAGTGTTCCGAGTTCACGCCAGCCATCACTTTTTTGTTTTTTAATTATACAAAGTAACATTAGAACAACAACTAACTCTTTGTCAGCGTCCTAGAATTGAGTACCAAAAAGTGAGTTCAGAATATTACCAATACTTTTCCTACGACAAACCAACAAGGGGCTATGATTATATACGTGACTCGATTTTAATTTTAATTATTTGAAGTGATTTTTACGCTACAAAATGTTCAATCTTGAAGTTCAAATATATTTCAAGTCTCGTGAGCATGCTGTCACGGACTTAGCTCTCCTAAGATCTCGTGCGGTCTTTGCTCCTCGACTCTGCCCCTGCGTTGTACTAGCAAAGCAGCCTTAGTGTTGCTTATGGCAAGGAAAGAACACTTGGGGAATGCTAAGAACTTTAGAGAGAGAAAGTATTGATTGTATTCTCAAACTTGGTGATTTACAAATGAGAATGCCACCCCTTTATATAGTAGTGGTTTGTACAATGAATGGCTAAAATCTATTTGATCTAACGGTAGAGATTACGTCTCCAGAATGATCTAAAGAATATTCAAGGGAATATTCCATGGAAGGATCTAGATATGTGCTATACTACATACATGTAAATTATTCTACTATATACAAGGCTCCCAATATTATTCTATACTTGGGTGGAAGTGTGGGGAATGTTCTATATGTGTTGGAGCTTCCATGTTGCACCATCCTTCGAAACTGTGCACACAAGTTGCCGGTGGGTGACATTCCCCCCCACCTATTCGGCTGACGTCCTCGTCGCCTCGAACTGATGAAGTAACTCTGAAAACTGCCACAAGGCTTCTTGAGTTTCCCATGATGCTTCGGTCTCTGGCAGTCCCTTCCACTTGACCAAGTATTGGGTGCTAGGATGCACCCCACGTCGTCGCAAGACCCGTTTGCTAAGTACCTCTTCAACTTCTTTATCAAAGGATGTTGTTACCACAGGAGGTGCTCGGTGTGAATATGTTAGAGTAGATGCCCAACTAGCCAACTTGTGGCGTGTGGGTTTATAGACTCTTGTATGAAACAATCTTTATATATGATATTCGCATTTATTATATAGCATTCTTTACTTTCATTGTGTTGTATAATGATTAACATTGCGTTGAGTAAAGACCTAGAATGCACTAAAGCGTATGTTAGATGTGATAGTGGGTATGACGGCT
>KQ989078.1:3553-24907 GCA_001598015.1 Dorcoceras hygrometricum | reverse complement strand
AAATCAATCTTCGAGTAAACGACAGATCCCTGCAGCTGATCGAACAAGTCATCAATCCTCGGCAAAGGATACTTGTTCTTCACCGTCGCTTTATTCAACTGCCGAAAGTCCAAGCACATCCTCATAGATCCATCCTTCTTCTTCACAAAAAGAATCGGAGCTCCCCAAGGCGACATGCTCGGTCGAATGAAGCCTTTCTCCAAGATATCTCTTAGCTGATCCTTCAACTCCTTCAACTCTGTGGGCGCCAACCGGTAAGCGGCTCTAGAAATCGGGGCAGTACCGGCCACCAGCTCGATGCTGAAGTCGACCTCACGTTGGAGGGAATCCAGGAATCTCATCCGGAAACACGTCGGGAAACTCTCGAACGACCGGAATATTACTCAACTCCAATCGCGGCTCTTGGGAACTATCAAGCGCGTAGATCATGAATCGTGCATTACCTAGCGATAGCAGGCTAAACATCTCCATGGCAGAAACTAGAGGAATCTTCGAGCGTGAATCAGCATCGTAGAAATCCCACCTCTCACCCGAGTCAGGGCGAAACCTCACCACACCATGAAAACAATCAACCGTAGCCTTATAACTAGATAACACATCCATTCCCAAGATGCAATCAAAATCTCTGATTCCCAAAACAATCAGATTGGAAACCAAAACATGCTCATCAAACTAATCAGGCAATCAATCACTGCCTCTCGAGACCACAAACTCACACCAGCAGGGGTAGACACGGAAACAACATCACACAATGGGGAAGAACTCAACCCATGCTCAAACACAAAAAACTCAGATATGAAAGAGTGTGATGCACCAGTGTCAAATAAAACTCGAGCAGGAAAATAGAAAATAAAGAATGTACCTCCAATCACCATGCCAGGCATCTCCTCAGCCTGCTCTCTAGTCAGGGCGTGCGCCTGAGCCTGCTGGGGAATCTGGAACTGAGGTCTCTGCGGTCCTCCAAACCTATACGGTCCACTAGGCTGAAATCCAGAGCGCTGGATAGGAGCAGGAAACTGCGGTCTCTGAGAAGAACCACCAACTGAACTCTGCTATGAAGGAACCGAAGTCTGTCCCCTCAACATCGGACAAGCTCTCCGAAAATGTCCCGGCTGTCCACAGTTGTTGCAAGTTCCCTGAACTCCACGACACTGCGAAGTGGGATGCCTCCCTCCGCACTGTCCACAAAAACCACCACCAGAACCACTACCAGATCCACTCCCAGAACCAGAGATCACTGAACCAGAGGAACTCGAGTTGCCCTTCTTCTTGAGCTGTTTTCCTCGAGGTCGGAACTGCTGGCGACTCGACTGCTATGACCCTTGAGGAGACTAATACGACTGCAACACCTCCTGCACCGGCTAAGAAGCTCGCCCCATCGTCTGATGCACTGGAGCCTCGGGATCCATCAAACTCTCCTCAATATCAACCGCATTGTTCACAGCTTCCATAAAGGTCGCCGAGGACCCAGACAACACCATCCGGTAAAGATCAGGTCTCAAGCCTTTTAAGAATTTGTTCCTCTTTGTTCGCTCTTGGTTCGCTACATGCGGCATGTACACCAGGAGCGCAGAAAACCGCCTCGCATACTCGGCCACACGCATATCACCCTGCTTCAGGTTATCAAACTCACGCTCTCTGCTGGCGAAGTAGGACTCCGGAGTATACTCCTGCCGAAATGCCTCACAGAAACTCTCCCAAGTGATCACCGCCCCACTGTCACGAAGCATCCTAGAAGTACCTCTCCACCAGCGCTGCGCACTGCCAACTTCAGTCTCTTATCAGGAGCGTACTCCAAGGTATCGAATAACTCCTCCATCTGGACTAGCCATGCCTCAGCTCTCGCACCACCCTCAGCAGCAGCAAAAGTCGGAGGGTTCGTACGCTGAAATCGTGCTAAGACTAGTTCCATCCCGCCTATCCGTCGGGTCACATCATCTACCTGATGAACATCCTCGTCCCTGTCTGGAGCCCTAGACCCCTCGGAACGCCTAGATCTACCTCTTCTCGGCGGCATCTAATCAAATCTAGAGGTAAGATCTCAAAGCAGATATACATCAAGGCAAATACTCATCACATAAGTCACAGAGTCAATCAAAATCAAATCAAAACTCTGTGCCTAGACTCGAGTGTGATCAAAAGAAATCGAGCTTATCCCAGTTTAAGCTCTGATACCAAAAATGTCAAGCCCCGTGCAATTAGTCACAATTAACACTTAATAAATGCATAAACACGAAAGCTAAAAATCAGGGCTTAAAATTTTTCGAAATCATTTGGGCCTGAACGTAAAAACATACATTCAAAATATCAATAATCAAAATATAAGTTATCTCAAACTTATACAACCAGGTAACAGCAACACTTCCAAAACAAATACAGATCCCCAATATATAGTAACACGGGGCATCCCCCGGCTCAATACATAAATACATAACTGGGACTCAAGGGAACGGGGATCGACCAGATGAACCTCCACTCTGTCCAGCTTGGTTACCTGATGATCCTGCAAGTGGGTAACACAGACCCAAACAACACAAATCAGGAAAACAAATACGAGGTCAAGCCTCAGTACGAAGAGCTATCAAAATAAACAGCAACTCATAAACATGCAGTATCTAAGGTCATGAGATGCATGAGGCTATCAAGGAAATTGGATATCAAGACCAGTAAGTCAACTGGTAAATCAAATCAGTCGAGCCTCTAAACCCACACAGTAAGTCAACCGGTGGAATCATCGGTCCGTGATCTTCCGGGCTCGTCAGTCCATCACATCTCGGTAGTAGACACTTGAATCCGGTAGTCACCACTCCGATGATAGCGTTGGACTTTTCCGGCACAACCCATTAGTTGGCCAGTCACAACGTGGCTCTAATCTCGGGTCATCAATCGATCAATCTGGCTCAAGATGTATGCATGAATGCCAAGAAATTCATATCTGATTTCTACATGCATAACACATGTAAACAGCTAATACAAATCAGTAATTCAAGCAGTTCACATAATACACAGATTCACAGATCCAATCTCAAGACTCAGATACTCGCAGGTTATGCTCCAAGCTGTTAAATTCACGCTCAATCGTACCTCAATCTTCTGAATTCTACCTCAACCGAATTTCAAAGGCACAGCAGAACTTCCTGGAAGCTGGAATCCTGAAGCTTAAACCAGCAGGAGAACACTCGAACCAGAATTCTCCAAAAGCTTCGAAAACCACTATCTACACGCTTCCACTTCAACGCTAAATCAGGGCTTCAAACGGGTAGCAATAGAGAGAGCAACTCACAACGAATCCAGCGCCACCAAAATCTCTCAAATCATCGGCGGAGAACGGCGGAGATCTAAGGAATATATGCTCGGGTGAACAGTGTTTCGAAGAGGGTTTGGATATGGAGATAAGAAATATCGGGCTCTCAATAATTCTAAGTGTCGATCAACACTTCTATATATATATCTATCTCAAATCCAACGTCTACAGTTCTCAAAATAATCAGTCGATGTGAAGAGTAGAAATCTGCTAGCAAAACCAGTCGTTGCTCACAACAAAAATCCAGACGCAACAACCAGACGACGTATTCTCAAAATAAACATCCCAAAACGACACCGTTCCAACTAACTCAAACGACGTCGCAGAGCTTCACCAGCTGGTAACATCTATCGCTTGCAAATCAACCAAAAGCTGGTAGCAGATCTCTCCAAATAAACATCATCGACTGGTTATGCGAAATCACTCAAAACGACGACGCGTCAACTAATACAAACGACGCCGTAAAGGTTACGTCAGCATCGCTACCACCAACTGGTCATCCAGTCGCAACACATTCCTCACAAAAACTTCTCTTGCGGCTGATACCCGATGCAACACTCAAAACGCAGCGTTTACAACTTATCGAAATGACGTTGCTCTACCTCCTCGACTGGTTACTTCAAACCCATCGGCTGATCTCTCCTCTTCTCACGCATCTGCTTGATCCAGTAGTCAACACTCAAAACGTTGAATAACACGTGTCGCTCTCTCGTTCACTCTCGCGCTAAAACGCAACGCCTGCCAGCAGCAACCTATAATTACGAAACGACAACGTATCATCCCTTCCGCTAGAGTAATTAACTTGCAACGCACATCGACTGGACGACGACGCGTCAACTAATACAAACGACGCCGTAAAGGTTACGTCAGCATCGCTACCACCAGCTGGTCATCCAGTCGCAACACATTTCTCACAAAAATTCTCTTGCGGCTGATACCCGATGCAACACTCAAAACGCAGCGTTTCAACTTATCGAAATGACGTTGCTCTACCTCCTCGACTGGTTCTTCAAACCATCGGCTGATCTCTCCTCTTCTCACGCATCTGCTTGATCCAGTAGTCAACACTCAAAACGTTGACTAACACGTGTCGCTCTCTCGTTCACTCTCGCGCTAAAAGCAACGCCTGCCAGCAGCAACCTCTAATATCGAAACGACAACGTATCATCCCTTCCGCTAGAGTAATTAATTGCAACGCACATCGACTGGTTCTAATTACCACCAGCTGCAAGCTACAGTACCGTTGACCCACGTTGACTTCCTAAATTGCTACGACTGGCTACAATACTTAGAGAAATTCGGTAATTCAAATCTCGTGACTAATCCTTCCAAAATCTTATTAATCAAATTTCTCAATCCTCACACTAGTTATTGACAAAATAACTTCTATACATTTAACAGAGGGTAAATCGATCCTAAAAAGTGGTATCAGAGCAGGTTGTTCTTGAATAGTGCATTTCTTTTCGAAGATATATTTTTAAACGTTTTTAAAATCATGTCTGCTGTGATAGTTCCTTGAAAGCCTGTATATGCTACAAAATTTTTAAAATTTTCAAAACTCATTATATAGATAGGGGGAGGAATGTCTATTGAATTGTAGAGCGATTTCTTGAAAGGAAAGAGCGGCAACATCTCTTCTGACGAGCTGACAGATTCGCGAGATCTGTGGACGCCTAGATCTCTAAGGCAGAGCGAGGCTAAGCCTTAGGGAAAAATAGAAGAGATTCTGTAAATTGAGTCTTCTATTGCTTCTCTGGTCCTTATAAATGAGAAACTTTTGGTTAGCATAGATTCTGTTTTCAAAATCTCATGCATGCATAATGTTTTCGACAAACTGTCTTCCTGTGCATAATGTTTTTATTTCGAAAGTAAAATTACCCCATGCTCTGTTGAGGGGGAGTTTTTTTTAAATATTAAGAGGGAGACAAGATTTCAAACCCTTTTTGATTCCCACAAAAATAGGGAGAAATATTTTCAAGCATAAACATACTTGCATATGTTTATCCAGATTTTTTATAAATAAAAAGGGGAAGATTGTTGGATCTATTTTTACAGATCAGAATCTAAGTTTTGATTCACATAAAATCTGCTAATATTGTACTTACGCTCTACGTGACATGCGTAGCTTGCTAAGACTGGAGTAGACGTGAAGATATCTAAACTGGAACAGTGAGGGGACTCCTGAGCTGGACTGGTCGAAGATATCTAGCTGGAACAGTAAGGGGACGCCCAAGCTGGTACAGCAGTTTACTTCCAGAAGTGCAGGGAACACCAAGCTGGTTCACCAGCTTTGAGTAGGAGCGGCACGAAGATCAAGCGCAGAGAATGAAGAGTAGAGTTCAAGCGCAGAATGTTGAAGTGCAGAACAGCTCAAGCGCAGATCAAGTGTAGCGTACAAGAGCATTGATTGAGTGCGAAGCCGTATATAAGAGCAGTGATGAAGTGCACGCTTGATCATTGAGCACGGCTATAATCAGTTCATCTTTAGGATCTCAGTCCTTGGGAATACTGAATCAGAACTGATTGACAATGTGCTTGCTGATCATTTGGATGAGGTGTCTGAATGGATCAGGTGGACAAGCAAGTAACACTGGGGCTCTCGACGAGAAGAATAGAGCCCAGCTAGTTAAGGACAAACCAGCTTGATGTTAAGAAGACCATCTGGGAGCAGACAAACCAGCTGGCCGTATGATATCTGTGAGAAGCTTGATCTCACAGATATATCAACCAGCTGGTTGGCAATCAGCTGGGAATGGAGCAAAGCTGGAGCCTCAAAGCAGGAAAGAGCAGAACAAGCTCAGCTGCAGACAAAAAGAGGCGCAGATGCAGAAGTTGCTCTAGAAAATATTAAAGATGAAGAGGAACCAGCTTGATGAAGATGCCAGTTGAGGAACCCGATCTGGACAAACCGACCTTGACAAAACGAAGCAGTTTGAACAAAAATACGAAGACCAATTTAATTGGTTCAAACTGATTTGTTTCGTCTTGTCCACATCAGGAACAAGCAAATAGAGCTTGATGTTAGCAAAGGCTACAGAATCGCCGATGAAAAGAGCTCAAGTCAAATAAATCCTACAACGCATTAAAAGCCAAAGGACACAAAGTATAAAAGCGTCAGAAGACTTCTCAGAACGGCTAGAACTTTGTGTCCAACGGACAAATCAGAAGATGAGGCTTTATATATCAGGCGCAAAGCATAGATTGAAGAATGCGCAAAAACAGGGAGAGAAAAGTGTTGTGCTAACACAAAACATAAAAAAACATAAGAAAGCACAACCATGGGAAGATAACAGATAACCAGCTCGGACAGAGCACTTCCCGGTGTGCGAGATTTAATACTTAAAATATTGAGCGTACACTGTAAATCTCACACACATATACATTCACTCACATTTGAGAGTTGAGCGAAACAGAGTAGAGTGAATGGAAATTAAAAACTCTCCATTGTAGTCTTTGGACAGAGACGTTAAACAGGTCTAGTTGTCTCTTGCACTGAGACGTTAAAGAAGTGTGGGTTGTCTTTCGCATTGAGACATAAAAGAAGTTTGTGTAGCCTTTCTCACTGAGTACGTTAAAGAAGTATTGTTAGACACAAAACTTGCGAGCTTAGTGTGCAGTGGTGTTTCTAGGAGTTCTTGCAGCCGAGGGTCATCGGAGTGGGTTGTAGCATAGGGATGCTGCAATCAAAGTTGTGAGACCCGAAAGTTGATTATATTAATTGAGTTAATTAATCGGGTTTAGTATAGACCAGATTTGGCTTGAACATATTTGGGATGAGCCAGCTGTGAGTTGGTATGCTTGGATTAGTTATCGGGTCCGTATAAGTCCTTGAAACAGATCTTGAGAGTTGGAGAATTTCCACGGGAACTGATCAGATGTGAGTGTTGGTCAGCGCAGGGTGATCGCGCTCAGTTGTGGTGATGGAATCTGGTATCGCAGGCGTCCAGAGGGAAGCCAACGTGTTTTCTACGACGAATAGCTAAAACTACGTCGTTTGGATTAGTTGGAACGACAAAGTTTTGGTTTAACGGGCGAGATTCAGATTTGAGTAGCGTTGGTCTTCATAATTCGATAGGATCTGAGTGTTTGCTATGCGATGCTGTTTAGAATTTCAGATTCGAGTAGCGGGTGACGTGTCCAGATGCGACAGTAGACTCTGTGCGATGTCGTTTGGATAAGTCAGGATCTGTTTTGACATAGAGTCATGTCTGATGTGAGATTCAGATCCGAGCGGGAAAATAGTTTTGAGACTTAAGTGTCGGTGGGTACTGCTCATCAGATTTGAGCAGAGTTGACCTTTAAATAGAGGACTTTTCCTTCGTTCTTTATTATTCAGCTTCGACACTTAGAATATTTCCCGATAGCGAATCTTGTCGCGATACCCTAGCTACTGTTAACCGAACCTTATCTTCTCCTATTGTAAGTGGTAGACAGCTCCGATTGAAGTAAGAGTGGTAGCGTTGGACTCCTCTTGCTCAGACGCTTCTTTTGGTACAGTTTCTGGAAGCTTACGCCAAGCTTGGAGAGGTTGTGAGACAGCTCCCTTCTGTAGTATGTTAGCATAAGAGTCAGATTTGCTTTTGCCTTTCAGGTAGCTCGTTGGGTAAGTGTTAAGATCTTACCTTGTGCTTTTTTTAGAGCCTTATGTTGTGTTAGAAGGGTAGGATAGCGCTGGTTGAGTTCGTAGCTCCCAGTTGTAGTTCTGTGCTACTGTCCCTGAGATTTTGTGCGTTGTTGATTAGCAGGTTTTCAGATCTGTGTTGCTCGGGACTTCGTTGTGTTAATTATAGCTCAGGACTGAGGTACGGATGTGACTTGTTTTACAGCCTTGGATTGAGCATGAGTGATTATGCTTGCTGCTTTGTATGCTTCGGTGCTATTATTTCTTGCTTCTGTTGTGTTTTTATCTGCAAGCTGTCATTGCATACACGCATTATTCATGTTGCATTCAGATCTTGTTTAGCCGTTCTTTGTTATCTGATGTGTGCGTACCAGGATGCTTGTTTAGAGGCCGAGCGGGTAACTCCCGTCACCTTCATTCCCTGCTGGGATTTGTTAGCCACTATGAGCGGAGTGGGTAGCTCCCACACCTCATGAGTTGGGCAACAGTAGGTTGAACTTTGTTCTGCATCTGGTGCCGTGTGTTGAGACGAGTGGGTAGCTCCCATATACTCACACACCACGTGGCCACTGTTTTTCAGTTGATCTGATTCATTTTTTGAGCAGCTGTTGAGATACTTTTGCTCTCTGCTTTCGGTTGTAGCCTTGTTCTCATGCATAGCATTTTCATATTACTTGTTGCTTTCCATAGCTGTTTTATGTTGCTCTCCATACTGGGGTTTGACCCGTGTCCCTCTGGGGCTGGTGTTTGTTGCCTGTGTGTATTGTTTAGGTTTCTCAGGTTATTCAGCTGGTCGTGGAGTTGACCCAGCTGGAGGTGCCCAGGAGGTGGTTAGAGTGTCCCAGTTAGCGTATATCATATATGTATCAATACCTTTAGCCGAGGGATGTCCTGTGATTTATTGTATTCAGTTGTAGTGTTGCTGATTGGTGCTTGATGCATGCTGTACTATTGTACTGTGGCTTTTAGCCTTGTGTATTTTGTAAACTGGGATATTTTGAGTACTGCCGTATTTTAAATTATGTTTTTATCAGTCAGGCCAAAAGAGAAAATTTTAGCCACAATTTTAAATGCTTCCGCTATTGTTTGTGTGGTTAAACTCTGTGTTTGTGCACGAGGCCTGACATTTTTGGTATCAGAGCTTAAGTTGGGATAAGCTCGATTTCTTTGATCATACTTGAGTCTAGGCACAGTGTTGTTTGTTGCATGTGCTTGACTATGTGGCTTATTTGCTATGTGATATATTTGTTGATGTGTGATCTTACCCTCTTAGTGCTTTCATAGTTGCCGTCTAGACGTAGGAATAGAGGTAGAGGGTAGTTTTAGGAAGAATCCGAGGGTCAGAACGAGGAAGTGCAGCGAAGTATTCCTCGTCGTGGGCGTGATAGACAGTTTTGAGATTGAGGTAGATGAGCTGGCAGCCCGTGTGGACGACATGGAACTTGTGATGGCGAGGTTTCAATGGATGAACCCTCAGACATTTAACGATGATGAGCATAGTTCCGATGCGGAGTCCTGGTTGCAGCACATTACCGGGTTGTTTGACCGTGTCAGGTATGATGAAAAGCGTAGGTTGAGTCTGGCTACGTTTCAGTTGAGGAGAGGTGTCGAGCGTTGGTGGAGAGGCACTTCGAGGACTCTTGAGGAGACAGGTGTAGGTATTACGTGGAACAGTTTTGTACTGCCTTCCGTCAAGAGTACGTTTCAAAATCCTTTGTGAATGCCAGGAAGCGTGAGTTTGATAACCCGGTGCAGGGGACTATGTCCGTGGGAGAGTATGCCTGGAGGTTTTCTTCTCTTCTTGAGTATGTTCTGCATGTTTCTGGCCGAGAGAAGGCGAAGAGGAACAAGTTCTTGGAGGGGCTTAATGAAGAGTTGTATTCTTTAGTGTTGGCGGATTCACCGACGAGTTATGCGGATGCGGTGGACAAGACTATGGATATTGAGGAGGGACTGCAGAACCGTAGGTCTTGTGTTAAGCCTCAATTGGTGCAAGGTAACCGTCCCATGGTTCCGGGGGTGCAACCTACCCAGTCTGTGCAGTCATCCCAGCCACCCCAGCAGCAAGTAGCCCAACAGTCTGGACACCAGAGGTTTAGGCCTCGTGGTCGTCAGTTCAATAAGAATTCAGGTTCTAGTTCTTCTGCCTCGGGTAGTTCTAGCAGCGGTAGTTCCAAGGTCGAGTTTTGTGGCCAGTGTGGAGGAAGGCATCCTACAACGCAGTGTGTAGGAGTGCAAGGTTCGTGTAACGTTTGTGGACAGTATGGACACTTTGCGAGAGTATGTCCTTTGGCTGGATCTCAGCATACCGCCGCCCCACCGCAGGGTTGAGGTGGATCATCTAGAGGTTGTTCTTTTCCAGTTCAGCAGCAGAGGTTGGGAGAGCCTCAGTTTATTCCGTTTCAGCAGCCTGGTCCTTCGCGGTTTGGACAATCTTCACAGCCCCAGTTTTCAGGACCTCAGTTTGCCCAGGTGAATGCCATGACTAGGGAGCAAGCGGAGGGCACGTCAGGAGGAGGAGTGATCGCAGGTACTTGTTTTGTTTTTGATTTTCCTGCGCGTGGGTTGTTTGATACAGAAGCATCACATTAATTTGTTGCTGATGCATTTGTGGTTGAGCATGGTTTGCATACCTCTGTTTTATATGATGTTGTGTCTGTTGCGACTCCTGCCGGCGCGAGCCTGTACTCCCAAGAGATTTTGTTGAATGGCATTCTTAGATTTGGTGAGAGCGTGTTGTTAGCCAACCTGATCAGGCTAGTGATGTGGGATTTCGATTGCATAGTGGGAATGGACGTATTGTCTAGTTATAGGGCCACTGTGGACTTTAGCTTATCGAATAGCTTTACCCCCACAGTTGTCAACAATTCACAATGTATTCCATATATCAGCTCTCAGGAAATACATTTCGAATTCTTCGCATGTATTAAGACATGAGCCTATCCAGCTTGCATCAGATTTGACTTACGAAGAAACTCCAGTGAAGATTCTTTCGAAAGAGAATCGTAAGTTAATAAATATAAGTATCCCTATGATTAAGGTTCAGTGGCAAATCACTCAGAAAGGGAAGCAACCTGGGAAGCCGAAGCTGATATGCGAAGTAGCTATCCAGATTTGTTTAAGTAAGTAAATTTCGAGGATGAAATTTCTTTAAGGAGGGTAGAATTGTAATGCCCAGAAACATTTAATCCACAATTAGAAAGTTTTAAGAGTTGAGAGATCTATTTGAAATAATATCGTAAATCAACTGTCTTATGGTTGATTTAGATAATTTCAATTCCTTTGGATTGAGGAAACTTTCTAAGTTTTGATATTCCAAACTGAGTTCAAAATCTGATTCTTTTCGGAACTGTTTTATGTTGAGATCTTAGTTTGTAATCCAAATCTGAGTTGACTTCGGTTGACCATCGAAATCTGAATTGTTCATTTAAGTCATGTTGACTTTTCCAAATTTGAGTTGACTTCGGTTGACCATCGAAATCTGAATTGTTCATTTAAGTCATGTTGACTTTTCCAAATCTGAGTTGACTAAACAGTTCAGATCTTAGTTTCTACCGAAAGTTGCTACGCTTGCGCATTGATCATTTTTGAAGCTGATTTCAGTTTTCTTCTTCGATTGAAATCCCATAAATTTTCAATAGTTCTTGAACATCAAAAAGGGTTTTAAAAACAGTGGACCATACTAGACAGAGATCTGTTTCAGATCATAAAATAAAGAAAAGTCAGTTTCAGAAAAGAAAGAAATGCAAGTTTTGTAGAAAGTTTAAAGATATATTTGTATAGGCAACAGATGGTCTCTATAGGAAGGGTGAGGACGCTGACTGACGAACCAGTGTGCCCCTTCAAATTGAAAGGGACTGGATTATGGTTAACAAACTATAATCCCTTTCACAGATAAGATGGGATTTGTTCCCAGCCCCCTGATATCATATGACAGTTTGATCAAACGACCGTGACCACTGTACAGGTGTCTAAGACATATTTCGATTAAAAGATAAGAACAGAGCACAGGGTGATTTTAATCACGACTCAGAAAATATTTAAAATCTTTCCTTTTAAAAGCAAGTAAATGTTTTCAATCATGTGCAGTTATGCTTTCAGATTTCCAGATTAACATTTATATTGTTCAGATTTGACCTATTGTACAGATAAAGCTATTGATATACTTGCATTGCCTGTATTAGTTATTCCAGATTTACTTGCTGAACCCCTAGGCTCACTAGTTTTCTTGAGTGCAGGTGATGAACAGTAGGAAGCTGGATGGTGTGAGCTGGAACAGATAGGAGGTGTTTATCGTGGACATTATTTTCAGTTCTGTGTTCAATTCTGTGTATTGTCAACAATAGTTTCTGTTCAGTTTTCAGTCTTTTATGTTTTGTTTTACATAAATATAGCTACCATTTTGAAACATAACAGATTACCGATTCCTTGTTTTGATGTAATCTGAACAGAATTGTACCTTTGAACGTTGTATGAATTTTCGCGTACAAACTTTTATATTCTTTCAATTCAAACCCCAATACTTATTAAATTACTATTAGAGAAAGTTCACCCCTTTAAACATTTAGTTTATTCCTAAAGGCTCATTTCATTCCTATCACTGAGTGATTTGATGGCCTAGCAACTAATTGCCAAACCTTATTTCTTTCAAATGGATTTAGTTCTTCCTACATTGCTTCTACCCAGCTCGGGTCAACTAAGGCCTCATCAATCAACTTTGGTTCTATATGAGATATGAATGTTAAATTGAAATACTCATGCATAAGATGGCCTCGTGTGCGAACTGGTGAAGTAATTTACCAATGGCCTGCTCGGTTGTGTGATTTATATGCCACCGAAGATTAGGTCCAAAGGGATTTGCTTCGTGTTGTGTGCTAACATCCGTGTTCTGAACTGGTTCAGCTTGGACGCTATCTGTTTTGGTCATCAGCTTGCACGGGTTCTCTATCAGATGTGCATCGTGTAAAGCAGCACCGTCATCTGGCACACCTGTTGCTTGCTAGCCCTGCACATGGCCAACATTAGTCAAATTAATGACTTTGATGTCGGGACATTAGCTTGCGCAACAGTTCAAATATCTGCGTTGGTAATTGACATGTCCAGTGCATGCTGATCATCATCTTGGTTCCTGATTTGTGCCTTGTCATCACTTGATTCATCTAAGCAGGTTGATTCCAGACGAGTGCACTAATAGTTCAAGTTAGCAGCTGAATTAGATCAAAAGTTGGTCTCATCGAACACCAGGTGAGCTGATTCTTCCACAGTCAGCGTTCTGTTGTTGATGACACGATAAGCTCTCCTCACAGCAGAATACCCTAGAAAAGTTCCATGGATCAGATTTGACATCAAAAGGTGTTAGATAATTTTTGTCATTGTTGTGAATGAAGCACCTGCAACAAACACCTTGAAATAAGAAATATCAGGTTTCTTTCTGTTCCAGATGTCATATGGCGTTCAACATGATGCTTAATAATCATCGATCTATTCTGATATAGCAAGCTGTGTTAATTGCTTCGGCCCAAAACTTTTTAGAAATTCCTGAATCAGCAATTGTAGTTGTAGCAGCTTCGTTTAAAGTACAATTTCTATGCTCAGCCAACCCATTCTGCTGAGGTGTTCTAGATGCTGAAAGCTCAATCCTTTTCATCCAGATAAGAGGATAGTCTATAATTTAGCATATAATTCCTCTATCACTTCTGATCCTGTTGACTCTACAAAATTTGTCATTTTATAAATGTTTTAAAAGTTTTATCTGCCGTTTGACAGTTTGATCTTTTGATTTTAAAATCACCATCCTAGTAAACTTTGAAAAATCGTTAACAACCACAAGGGTGTATTTCGTTCCCCTTAAGCTTGTTATGTGTATAGGACCAAAAAGATCCATATGTAAAAGTTCCAGACTTCAGGAGGTTTTGTTGCTGCTTTACTTTTTAAAAGGATATTTAATATGCTTTCCCAGCTGACAAACAGAACAAATCTTGTTTTGAAAATTTTATTTTGGCAAACCCATAACTAACTCACGCGTACTCAGATTTGCAAGTATTTGAAATTCAGACGATTCATCCGCTGATGCCATAGCCAGCTCTTAGAAGAGTCAGCTAGTAGACTGGTTTGCTAAGAATGCGGCTGACCTGACTAGTCAAATTTGTAGGTATTCCCCGATCTGTATCCTACTAACATGGTCAGACCTTCCGGATTCTGAATTGTGCATGTGTGCTTTTGAAAGTTCACAGAAGAATTACTATTACACAGCTGTCTGATGCTAATTAAATTATAACACAAATTTTCAACCAGAGAACATCATTGACAGTAAAGTTACCATGGTTAAGCTTACCCTTACCCACAGTGTTATCATTTGAATTGTCACCAAATGTGATCTTGGGGTCCACTGCATGAGTTCAAATCTGATAACAGCTTTGGTTCACCTGTCATGTGCCTCGCACATCCATAGTCCAGGTACCATGTAGTTTGCTTCAGGCCTGAGATCTGTTGTACCTGCAATCACAAAAGAAACAAGATTTGGTACCCTTTGATTTTATTTGGGTCCAGGTTTGATTATACCCCTCGGGACCACACTTGGATAATTCTAACAATTTTACCAGTGTGTGAATCATATATGTGTGCGATCTGAGTGTGCGCTGTGATCTGATATGCATCAGATGTACACCATTTTTTCCTTGAGATCTGGGCTTATAATACATAGGACTGTACTGTTTGTTCTTCACAAAAGCATGCGAGAGCTGTCTTGGCTTTCTACCACCAGATTTGGGGTTACCCCTAGTTTGTTCAATTCATTTCTTAAGCCAGCTCTATTGTGGCTTTTCAGGAGTAACATGTCCTATGCCACAGTATTTAACTTGCCAGTTTGGAGGCTTAGCCGTAATTTGTGGCTCCTCATATTTATATCTCATCAAAATTGTTCCAGATGGATTTCACAAAATTAATTGATTGAAATTAGATTTCTCCATCTTTGGATGAGTACTTATCTCTTCTATCCCAACCCAAACGTATCACTGGGTGGCTTAAGGGATCCTTGCAACTTCTGTAGAGATGCAGAAGACTTGGTCCAGGAACTTATAATTTCTGCTAAGCGCTGAGTTTCATACATATTCTCCTGATACATGATCCTCAGATCCTCATTCTCAATCTTTAGCTTACCTAGAGCAGTCTGATGGCTCAGTTTTCGTAGCATAACTGTCTTTTTTAGCTTTGACTTTCTTGAATGACCGAGAGAGCTTTTTGTACTCTTCTATCATGTCATTTAGTGCGGCGACAAGGTCTTATCGTGTAAAATCAAGATTGGAGAAATCAAATACCTCATCAGTGTCATTTTCTATCAGACACTATACTTATTCTTCACTGTCGCTAGATGAAGATGTCCCTAAGCTGGACTCCTCCGACTCTGTGTCATCCTATGAACTTTTTTTTCTCTTCAGCGACTAGTACTTTCTCTCTCCTCTTCTTTCAGTACAACTTCTTGTCCTTTTTGTCTTTATACTGTGATCTGGTTGCCTCTTAGTGTCCTGCTTGGGTCTCTTGTAGTCCGCAACATAGTGATAGGATCAAAAAGGGGTGTGTCCATGAGCTCTCACACAACTCACGTAGGCCCTCACACAGCCTAAGACACCTAACCCTTGAGTTACGTGCAATTTAAATTTCTGAAAGATTAAAAGCAGCACGCAACACTTAACCGGATCGTGCATGTAATGTATCAGTTGCTCTGCGAGCTGGTTCAACGTATGCGATCTGGTTTATATAAGATTGTTTTAAAACCAATATTTTGAGTATCAGTGAATTTTTAACTTATGTTTTCTAAGTCAGGCCAAAGTGAAAAATTTTAGCCACTTTCTAAATGCTTACGCAGTCTTTATTTGCGTGGTTATCTCTGTTGTACACAGGGCCTGATATATTTGGTAAGAGTTTAAACTGGGATAAGCTCAATTTCTTTTGATCACACTTGAGTCTAGACACAGTTTTGCTTGTTTCTTGTACTTGACTATGTGTTATACTTGCTGTGTGATCTTACTGTTCTAGTGGTCTCGTAGATGCCGCCTAGACGTAGGGGTAGAGCAAGAGGGCAGATTCCGATAGAGTCTGAGGCCCAGAACGAGGAGGTTGACCATAGTGTCCCCATCCATAGGCGCACGAGACAGGTCAGGGATGAAGTAGATGAGCTGGCAGCCCGTGTGGACGACATGGAACTGGTTATGGTGAGGTTCAGCGGATGAACCCTCAGACATTTACTTGTGATGAGCCTAGTTCCGATGCTGAGTCCTAGTTGCAGCACATTACCGTACTGTTTGATCGTGTGAGGTACCATGATGAGCGTAGATTGAGTTTAGCTACGTTCCAGTTGAGGAGGAATGCTGAGTGTTGGTGGAGAGGTGCTTTGCGAGCTCTCGAGGATACTGGTGTAGGGATTACATGGAACAGTTTCTGTACTGCCTTTCGACAGGAGTACGTCCCAGAGTCCTATTTTAACATCGGAGAGCGTGAGTTTGATAACTTGGTTCATGGAACCATGTCTGTGGGAGAGTATGCCCGAAGGTTTTCTTCACTCCTTGCCTATGTTCCGCACGTGTCTGGCCGTGAGAGGGCGAAGAGGAACAAGTTCTTGGAAGGGCTGAATGATGATCTCTACTCTTTGGTGTTGGCGAGTTCACCGAATAGTTATGCAGATGCGGTGGACAAGGCTATGGATATTGAGGAAGGGTTGCAGAACCGTAGGTCTCGTGTTAGGCCACAAGTTGCTCAAGGTAACCATCCCAACGTTCCAGGGGTTCAACCTTCTAAAATGTCTCAGTCATCCCAGCCACCTCAGCAGGTAGCCCAACAGTCTAGACGCCATAGGTTTAGGCCTCGTGGTCATCAGTTTAAGAAGAATTCGGGTTCTAGTTATTCTAGTTCGGGCAGTTCGAGCAGCAGTAGTCCCAGGGCCGAGTTCTATGGTTTGTGTGGAGGTAAGCACTCTTAGATTCAGTGTGTTGGAGTTTATGGCGCGTGCAATAATTTCGGACAGTATGGACATTTTGCACGAGTGTGTCCTATTGTCCGGATCTCAGCACACCGCTGCCCCACCACAGGGTCGTTCAGGAGGATCTTCTAGGGGCGTTCTTTTCCTGTTCAGCAGCCGAGGATGGGAGAGACTCAGCATAGGCCGTTCCAGAAGCCAGGTCCTTCGCGTTTTTGACAGTCTTCCCAACCTCATTTCTCAGGACCCCAGCAAGCCCAAGTGAATGCCATGACTAGGGAGCAAGCAGAGGGCACGCCAGGAGGAGTGATCGCAGGTACTTGTACTGTTTTTGATTTTCCAGCACGTGTTTTGTTTTATAATGGAGCATCACATTCTTTCATAGCTGATGCATTTGTGGTCGATCATGGTTTTCATACCACTTCTTTGTGCGATTTTGTTTCTGTTGCGACTCCTGTCGGCGCGAGCCTGTATTTTTCCCAAGAGATTTTGTTGAATGGAATTCTTAGGTTTGATGAGAACGTTTTGGTAGCAAATTTGATTCGGTTATTGATGTGGGATTTCGATTTCATAGTGGGAATGAACGTGTTGTCTAGCTATAGGGCCACCGTGGATTGTTTCCATGGCGTTGTGCGTTTTCAGCCCCAGTTTGACGAGAAATAGAATTTCTACGACCACGATTCCCAATCGAAGATTCCTTTGATCTCTGCTATGGATATGTTTAGCCTACTATCATTGGAGAGCGTAGGACTTATGATCTATGCCTTAGACCTATCCTTTTCATCGTGTATGAGTCTTAGTGATATCCCGGTCGCTCGTGATTTCCCTGATGTGTTTCCTGAGGAGATTTCTGGTTTTCCTCCGAGGAAGGAGATTGACTTTATCATTGAGTTAGTACCTGGTACAGCTCCTATCTCGCGAACTCCATATCGTTTAGCGCCAGCCAAGTTGAGAGAGCTGAAGGTACAGCTTAGCGACTTGTTGGAGAAGGGCTTTATTAGGACGAGTATGTCTCCGTGAGGAGCACCTATCTTGTTTGTGAAGAAGAAGGATGGTTCGATGAGGATGTGAATCGAATTTCAACAACTGAACAAGGACACTGTGAAGAATAAGTACCCTTTACCGAGGATCGATGATCTGTTTAATCAGCTGCAAGGTTCAGCAGTGTATTCGAATATCGATCTACGTTCGGGTATCATCAGTTGCGAATTCAAGAGCAATATGTTGCAAAAACTTCGTTTCGTACAAGGTACGGGCATTATGAGTTCTTGTTATGCCTTTTGGTTTGACTAATGCCTTTGCAGTTTTCATGGACCTGATGAATCGAGTCTTGCAAGAGTTCATCGATCAGTTTGTGATTGTGTTTATCGATGACATTTTGGTGTATTCGAAGACTCCTATGCAACATAAAGAGCATTTGAGGCTGGTCCCCCAGACACTTTGAGACTCGCAGTTGTATGCTAAGTTCTCCAAATTCGAGTTTTGGTTGGACAGAGTAGTGTTTCTGGGTCATGTCATTTTAGCTGAAGGTATATCTGTTGATCCCAATAACGTAGAAGCTGTTGTAAACTGGGAACGTCCCAAGAATGTTTCAGAGATTCGTAGCTTTTTTGGATTGGCTAGCTATTATCTTCGTTTCATTGAGGGATTCTCTAGTATAGCTAAACCTATGACGCAGCTGACCCATAAAGACAAGAGAGTTGTTTGGACGGAACAATGCGAGAACAACTTTCAATTGCTCAAAGAGAAGATAACTTCAGCGCCTGTGTTAGATTTACCTTCAGGTTCCGGGGGTTTTGTGGTATGTTCTAATGCGTCGCTCAATGGATTGGGTTGTGTTTTGATTCAGCATGGTCGATTCATTGCGTATGCCTCTCGTCAGTTGAAACCACATGAGACTCGATACCCAGTTCATGATTTGGAGTTGGCAGCAGTGTTCTTTGCTTTGAAGATTTGGCGCCACTATCTGTATGGCAAGAATTTTGTGGTGTATACAGACCATAAGAGTCTTCAGTATCTCTTTTCACAGTCATATTTGAACATGAGACAGCATATATGGATGTAGCTGCTTAAAGATTTTGATTGTGAGATTCAGTATCAGCTTGGGAAAGTGAATGTAGTTGCTGATGCATTGAGCAAGAAGCATAGATGCTTGCATCGTTGCAGATTTCGAAGGTCCAGGAGCATCTGAGCACTACTGGTTGGTGTTTCTACTTAGGTGATGATTATGTTGTGGTCTCTTCTTTTCAAGTTGAGCCACAAGTTGTTGTGAACATCAGAGCAGCTCAAAGAACAGATCCATATATCCATGAGCTGAAGTTGAAGGCTCGAGATTGACAGTTGGAAGATTATTCTGTTTCATCTGATGGTTGTTTGAGGTTTCGTGGCAGGTTTGTAGTGCCAAATCTGATTGATTTTAAGGAGGACATCTTGAGAGAAGCTCATTGTAGTAGACATAGTGTCCATCCTGGTGAAAGGAAGATGTACCATGCCTTGAAGCCGCACTATTGGTGGGCAGGTTTGAAGAGTGATGTTGCTGATTTTGTAGCTCGATGTCTGAACTATCAGCAAGTTAAGGCAGAAAGGATGAGACCTGGTGGTTTATTGCAGAGTTTAGAGGTACCCCAATAGAATTGGGAGCATGTAGCAATGGATTTTATGACCCATTTGCCTCGTTCCAGCCGATGATGTGATGCTATATGGGTTGTTATAGACAGACTTTCGAAGTCAGCTCACTTCATTCCCTACAGTATGATGTATTCTTTGAAGAAGATGGTAAAGCTGTACATAAATTTCGTGGTGCGATTTTCTGGAGTGCCTGTGACCATTGTTTCAGATTGGGATCCAAGGTTTACTTCCAGATTTTGGAAGAGTTTGCAAGCAGCTTTGGGCACCAGATTTGCTATGAGTACTGCCTGTCATCCCCAAACCGATGGCCAATCTGAGAGAACTATCCATACCTTGGAGGATATGTTGCGAGCTGTTGTAATGGATTTTAGTTGTAGCTGGCAAGATTCGTTGTCGTTGGTTGAGTTTTCCTATAATAACAGCTACCAAGTAACGATTGGTATGGCACCATTCGAAGCATTGTATGGCAGAAAGTGCAGATCGCCAGTTTGTTGGGAAGAAGTGGGGGAGAAGCAGCTGTCTTCTCCAGAATTTGTGCAGCAGATGAGAAATCAAGTTGATCTAATTAGATAAAGAATGAAAGCTGCATAAGATCGCCAAGCTAGCTATGCGAACAGAAGGCGTAGACCTTTAGAATTTCAGGTTGGTGACCAAGTGTTCTTGAAAGTTGATTGGTATGGCACCATTCGAAGCATTGTATGGCAGAAAGTGCAGATCGCCAGTTTGTTGGGAAGAAGTGGGGGAGAAGCAGCTGTCTTCTCCAGAATTTGTGCAGCAGATGAGAAATCAAGTTGATCTAATTAGATAAAGAATGAAAGCTGCATAAGATCGCCAAGCTAGCTATGCGAACAGAAGGCGTAGACCTTTAGAATTTCAGGTTGGTGACCAAGTGTTCTTGAAAGTTTCTCCTTTCAGAAGTGTTATGAGATTTGGTCTCAAGGGAAAATTAGCTCCTCGTTATGTTGGACCATACGAAATCGTAGAAAAGATCGGACCTTTGGCTTATCGTTTGTTGTTGACACTAGAGTTGTCCTCGTTACACAATGTGTTTCACGTGTCTGTGTTGAGGAAGTATGAACCAGATCCTTCGCATGTGCTAAGAGTTGACGAGGTAGAGCTAGATAGAACATTTAGTTATGTTGAGTATCCCTTGAAGATTCTGGACAGGAAGGAAAAGCAGCTCAGGAACAAGACCATTCCATTGGTGATGGTCCAGTGGAGAAAGCATGGTAGAGAAGAAGCTACGTGGGAGTTAGAGGAGAAAATGCAACGTGAATGGCCTCATCTGTTTGGGTAGATCTTGCATTAACTCCAGTAGCGAGTTTTCTTGTTGTTGTTGTCAAGCCCCGTGCTAATTACTAACAATTAACACATAATAAGCGCATAATCACGGAAGCTTAAAATCAGGGCTTAAAAATTTTTCGAAATACAATGGCCTGAACTTCAAATCATTCATTCAAAATATTCATAATAAAATACAAGTTGACTCAAACTCCAACACAACAGGTATATCAACCAAATATAAATCCCCAATACATGATAACACGGGGCATCCCCCGGTTCAATACATATCATATATATATATACTGGGACTCAGGGATGCGGGGATCGACCAGCTGAACTTCCACTCGGTCCAGCTTGATTACCTAGAGCTCCTGCAAATGGGCACGCAGACCCAACAAGACAAAACAGGAAACAAATACGAGGTCAAGCCTCAGTACGAAGAGCTATCAAAGCAGATAAACATGCAACATGCTACAATTCAATGCTATGAATGCATGAGGGCTATCAAGAAATCGGATAGCTAGCCCAGTCTATCAACGGGCAACT
>KQ989077.1:138679-156965 GCA_001598015.1 Dorcoceras hygrometricum | reverse complement strand
GTCAACAGTAACTTGCGACTGGAATCTTCTTCTTCGATCTATTTCTCCAGCAGACTTCTCAATTCCTGTTCCAGCTGGTTCATCTTTTCTCTTTATCGCTTGCAGCTGGTTGTTATCGTTCCAGCTGGTTCACTATGCTCCAGCTGGTTCAACTTGGCCTTCGCCTGATTACGATCAACTGATTCAACTTTGGACGTCTCCATTGCTAATCCAGCTGCCGATTATATGAATGCATCAAACTAACTGCTGAACTAAATATTATGAACCATCTTCTGAACAGATTCTGCTACTGTTCATCATCTTCTTCGATAGCTAGAATCTGTACACTTAAGTGGAATTGTTAGAAACACAATAACAGGTTTTGTGTAATTCAAAACTTAATTAGGATCTGTCAAAACATATCCATCAATATCTCCCTTTTTGATTTACACAAAACATTAAATAAACGATGCATGTTCTAACAATTCTCTCCCTTTTGTGGGAATCAAAAAGAGAGCGAACTGCTGGTCTTCCCGATATTTAAAACAAAAACTCTCCCTACACTGTTACAACAAAAACAATGTAACAGCAGGAGTTTTAAATTTGAAAAGCAAAATCAGCATTTGGGAAGCACCGTATGCAACAGTATATGATTTTGAAAACTGAACTGATGCATAACTCAAATTAGTCAAAGATAGCGACGCCACTCTCCCTGTCTTTTATAATATGAGCTCAAATCATTTAAAAACAAACTTTTGGGCATCAGCTGGAATCCGCAAAGCAGAACATTTAAAAACAAATCAGAGCATCGAAATATTGTTTCAAATGAACACGTGCTACTGAGTTACTTAAATATATGAAGAACCAGTACAGATAAAAGCTCAGATTTTTCCTTCTTCTATCTCGCCCCATGTGCTTGTCACTGAGCCTCGCTCCAAGTGATCTTATAGCACAACGAAAATAGAAGCTTGGCCAATTGTTGGTCCCTGTTTTTCGAAGGAACTTAGCAGCCGCTGGTTTAAAATAGGCGATTGAAAATTTTGCGCGCTGCTAATACACTGGAGCTGCAATAGCTCGATGTTCTTGAACACATAAAATAAACTCACCAGAAGAGCACCGGAGACAGATCTGGTATGATTTAAAAATCATGCGGAAAATACCAGAACTGAATCCTATATTTTAAAACAACTCAAACAGATTTATGTGCAACATAAATCTGTTCAAGACTTGTGCAAGTGCTTGTGTGCTAACTGTATGCGATGCTAAGTATAATAAGCAAGTGCTGAATGCTTTAAAGAAATGGACCGATACACAGCAGATTTGTTTCTGGAAGTTCGGACCTCAATGTCCTACATCTCCCCTTCTTCCACCTCGGAAGGATCCACTAGAAGATTTGATCTTACAACTCGTGTACAGACCCAATCCCACAACCAGCAGCTGTGAGAACTCCTAGACTCCACAAATGCACACCAGCCGCAACTGTGTGACTAACTACATACACATGAGCTTTACGTCATCGTGCTTTGACGGGACTGTTTGAAACGTTTTGAGATTCATTCACCAAAGGATGTGAATGAATCTCTGTGTGTGAGATTTGATACAATGAAGCTCTCAACTCTCTGTTTCTCACACACTAGGGAAATGCTCCTAAACGAGCTAATACAGATTCAGCAGTCGACACAATAAGCTCCTCTCAAGAATGATTGTCGACTGCTTCATCTTCTTCTGTGTTCTTCCCTTTCGTTGTTGTCTTCTTTTGATTTTACTTTACTGTGCAACAACAACTCTCGTCGTCTGTTTTTGTCTTCGTCAACCTTCTTCAATGGCGTTTCCTTCGCATATATAGCCTTTGTTTGAAATATGGCCGTTAGATAGATTCCAAATCTGTTCTGCGCTTGTCAAGGCTAAATTGTCGTCTTTCCAAATACGTGCAACGCTCCTCTGTAAATTGTACTGTTTCCCAGAATAGTACAAATCTTGTTCCCTTGAATTGAGGCAATTGCACGACTCTATTTCAGCCATTGATTCTTTCCATCTTGAGCGTTGATTCCATTAAAATAAGCTCAGCAGTTGACATCCAGCTTTGATGACTCTTCGTAAATTGTCAACTGCTTCGCTGCTGGTTCATGCCTACTACTGCTTTGCGCTTCTGCTGAATTCTTTGTCGACTGGATATGCAAAGTACTGTAGCCTTCAACTGGATTAATCTTGCGACTGGATTCATAGCAACAGCTGGTTCATTGTAGCTCACGACTGGATGTGCTGTTGCTTGCGTCTGGTTGTCCAGCTGGTGGTAACGATATGCTTGCAGCTGGACTTCCCACGACTGGGTAGATCAAACGATGTCGTATCAACTTATTCAAACGACATCGTTTGCTAAGCATCCTCGACTGGTTGAATATAACGCTGAAGCTCTCGTCTGGATATACTGTAGCTGCCTGCTGATATCTTGCGACTGCTGGTTATCAATGCAAAGAGCATCTGCTGAATCTTTGACGCGAAGGCAAAACGCTGTCGTATCAACTTATGTAAACGACATCGTTTTGCTATCGCTATCTCCAAGTACCAACTGCTGGTGAACAGTAGCTTGCGACTCTCTTCTCATCTGCTGATAGCTTTTGCTCAGCTGCTGATCACTGTAGCTTCCTGCTGAATGATGACGTCACTGCTGATGTCATCTACGCTTAGCGCTCCAGCTGATCTTTATCGTTCCAGCTCCAGCTTGCGATTCTTCTTAGCTTCTTGAATAGCGACTGTTAACATATTCATTAACAGTAATATCAATCACGACTGCTGACAGATTCATCAACAGTAACTTGCGACTGGAATCTTCTTCTTCGATCTATTTCTCCAGCAGACTTCTCAATTCCTGTTCCAGCTGGTTCATCTTTTCTCTTTATCGCTTGCAGCTGGTTGTTATCGTTCCAGCTGGTTCACTATGCTCCAGCTGGTTCAACTTGGCCTTCGCCTGATTACGATCAACTGATTCAACTTTGGACGTCTCCATTGCTAATCCAGCTGCCGATTATATGAATGCATCAAAAGTATAAACTGCTATAATCATGTATTCAATCAAAAATCAACTTGCTGCTATACTGGAGAGCAACAAATTCACCGGCTTAAACTACCAAGATTGGCTTCGAAATCTCAAGATTGTCTTGGCTTCGGAAAAAATTCTCTACACACTACAGAAGAGCCCTCCGAAGGAAGCCCCTGCCAATGCCAGTCCAGAGGAGCTGGCAAAGCTGGAAAAATGGTGGGATGATGAGCTTAAGGCACGGTGCTATATCATAGCATCTATGTCCAATGATTTGCAGCGGCGATTTGAGAAGACGGAGTATGCTGCTGGCATACACCTTCATCTCAAAGAGCTGTATGGGGAGAACTCTCGGACTGAGAGGTTCACTACTGTCAAGGAGCTCATGACGAGCCGCATGTGCGAGGGGACTTCGGTCCGCGAGCATGGGGTCAGTATGATTGGGCTCATTGAGAAGCTAGTGGGCCTTGATATCTCACTTCCACATGAGCTGTCTGTGGATCTGCTTCTCCTCTACCTGCCTGCTACGTTCGACCCCTTTGTGGTAAACTTTAACATGAACAAGCTGGAGGCCACCCTTGAAGAGGTGGTAAACATGCTTTTCGTGTTCGATGGGACCATAAAGAAGGACAAGCCCGTCCTCCTTTTGGGCTCTTCTTTCTCTGCGAATAAGGGGCCCAAACGCAAGGGTAAGAAGCATTCCACCCCTGCGAAGGAGGGTAAGCCCGCCAAGAAGCCCAAGGCAAGGACTTCAAACCCGAACAAATCTGAGGATGTCTGTCACCACTGCCACAAGCCTGGGCATTGGAGGAGAAACTGTAGGGATTACCTCGAGCAGTTGCGAACTGAGAAAGGTTCCACATTGAAATAAATATGTCTCTTAACTCGAATTCTTGGGTACTTGATACCGGATGTGGATCTCATATCTGCAATGACTTGCAGGTAATCAAAAGAAGTCGGCGTCTTAGAGAGGGTGAGACCCACTTGAGGCTTGGCAACGGAGCAAGGGTTGCGGCCGAAGCTATAAGAGATGTTTATTTAATTCTTTCTTCAAATTTTAAGTTGGTTGAGAAACGTTTTATTTGTTCCTGAATTAATAAAGAACATCATTTCCGTTTCTATGCTTGATAGTGATGGATATTCTTGTCATTTTGTGTGAGGCTCTCTGCTCACAATTAATTCTCTAATCTTAATCAGTGGGTTATTAATTTAAACCAAACAAGTTTAATAATTCTAATCTGGTTCATACATAATTTACTACAAAAAAAATTTTTCAACCAGCAGTAGCGTATTCAATTCAGCAGAAGCATAATAAGTTCAGCTGGTAGCGTAAATATGATTCATTTACACAAATGCTTCATAGTTCACAGCGGTTACAAGCTAAGTTCACTAATACACACTTGATTCTTATATATTAAACCAGACTTGAGCAACCTAAAACCAACTGTCCATATATCTAGACTATCAGCTGGTGTTTATTCGTTCTGCTGCTGATCCAGCGTCTAGGTAGTTATCTCTCGCTACCCGTGGTTGCTCCCCACTAGTTCTTTCTTCCTGTTGTCATGCACACATACAAAACAAAACAACAGCCGGATAAACTCCGGTGAGAATCATCTCAGTAAAATCAGCAGGTATAATAATAACAGTAACATACACAACAGTTTATCAACTGTAAAACAAATGCAATGTAATGAAATGATTCTAGTTCCCTTCTTCGATCTCAGAATTGATTCCATATCAGTTCGACGCCATCAAGATTCGTATCCGATCTTGACATGAATATTCATCTATCGAAACCATCTCCGGCTTCGAAAATCAGGCCAACTCAGTCCTGGGCATTAGAATCAATTCAATTCTCTTCAATATGCAAACTCATGCAAATATAAAAGATCCACTACCTGTGATGGATCGACACAGATAACATTCAAGTTCTAAATCAAGAACAGTTCTAAATCAAGAACAGTAATCAAATATGTATGTGATTTCAGCGGGATAACTCAAGAAATATCATTCTCGAGTAATCTCGTCCCTGACTCTTCTGTCAGATTATACCTTTGTTCCTCTGTTTTCAAATACTTCTTAAGCTCTTTTCCTCACTTTCGGAGATACTCGCAAGATCAAAGGTCGATAGCTGCAGTCAAGATGTTCTCAGCATTTCAAATTCACTCTTATTTATAGACAACGATCTCGGTGGTTCTGCAGCATTTCCAACGTGTTCAATTCAAGTTCCACGTGTCATGCTGAGTATTCAAACAGGATATACTCCCACCGCTTCGAAAGTGGATAATGGTAAACAGATTCTTCAACTGCTGTTGATCTTCCTCGGTTGCTGTTCGAACATCATTCTCTTGTTATTCAGCAGAAGCAACAACCAGCAGTAACAACCAGTCGCCACAAGAATCCAGTCGCAACACTTTGAAATTCAAAACGATGTCGTTATAATTAATCTTAACGACGTCGTAACGTGTTCTCAGCTGGTATTACTTCGATTTACATGAAACCAGCAGCTGGTTGCTTCAATAATCCAACGGCTGATTTCGCAACATATTCGAAACGGCATCGTATCAAGATTTCCTGTTTTATAATCAAAATGGTGTCGCATTGCTTCCTCGACTGGGTAACCAGCAGATACAACAATCTATCGACTGATTTCCAATTCCTCGCCTGGTTGCTAATTCATGCAAAACGACATCGTAGCGATATTCCTGTTTATAATTCAAAACGATGTCGCATTGCTCTCTCAGCTGGAACCATTCTCACCTCGACTGGTTTGCGTTTATTACCAAAACGACGACGTCGTACCTACGTCATCATCAACCAGCCGATACATCAATAACCAGCAGGTACATAAACCAGCAGGTGCATAAGGAACTCTTGCTGCTGATTTCTCGTGTAGTAACCAACCCATGGCGCTTTCTTATTGACCCTTGTATTCGCGCGTCTGCTTCCAGTTGTAACCAAGAATAACGCTTCAACTGATTTTCAAAATTCAACCAGTCGCGAGCTACAGTAACCTGCTGCTGATTTTATCAAATCGCTTCACCTGGTTACTTCGTCTGGTTCTCACACTTACCGCGATTTAACGATACACAGTTCCTTAATCATCCAACACTTCCAGAAGAAATCCGAGCTCATAATCAAACTTCATCAATTCTTAAATGTCGAAATGCTAAACTAATCCTCTTCTAAATGATTCTGGGCATTACATTTTGCCAATTCGATTTGCAATATTTACAAGAATGAATGTTTAATTGGAATTGGGGAACGCAAAAACGATCTATACGCCTTAAAATTGAGAGAAGTTCCAACTCGCGATGTGGAAACACACACAACAACGATAAAAAAGAAAAACGATAGTTTGAACCCGACACAAGTTTGGCACGCTAGGCTAGGTCATGTTTCCTTAAATAGGATGAACAAGTTTATTAGTGACATGTTTGATATGTCTGATATTAACTCCGTACCAACTAGTGAATCTTGTCTCAAGGGAAAATTACAAAATTGTCCTTCACGGGCAAGCCTGAACGTGCTCAAGGCCTATTGTATTTGATCCACACTGATGTGTGTGGCCCATTTAGTATTGGTACTAAGTCCGGTCACACCTACTTCACCACCTTTACCGATGATCACTCTAGGTATGGGTACTTGTACTTAATGAAGCACAAGTCTGAAAGGTTTAAAGAATTCAAAGCTGAAGTAGAAAATCAATTGGGAAAAAGTATTAAAACACTTCGATCAGATCGAGGTGGAAAATACTTGAGTGCCGAATTTCAAGACTATCTTAAAGAGAATGGGATTCTCTCACAGTGGACCCCTCCGGCCACACCACAGCTCAACGGTGTAGCGGAGCGTTGAAATCGAACCTTGATGGACATGGTTCGATCTATGATGAGTTTCACTGAACTTCCTGCTTCGTTTTGGGGCTATGCGCTCGAAATGGCCGTAATGTTGTTGAACAATGTCCACACCAAGGCAGTGGATAAAACTCCATATGAGATATGGATGGACAAGCCGCCCAAGTACTCATACTTGAGGATTTGGGGATGTCCTTCTTACGTGAAGCAGACAGTGGGAGATAAGCTAGATAATAGATCCATACTTCCTGCTTCGTTTTGGGGCTATGCGCTCGAAATGGCCGTAATGTTGTTGAACAATGTCCACACCAAGGCAGTGGATAAAACTCCATATGAGATATGGATGGACAAGCCGCCCAAGTACTCATACTTGAGGATTTGGGGATGTCCTTCTTACGTGAAGCAGACAGTGGGAGATAAGCTAGATAATAGATCCATCTTATGCTACTTCATTGGGTATCCAAAGAATTCTATTGGATATTGATTCTACTATCCCAATGAAACAAAAGTGTTTGTTTCTAGAAATTCCACCTTTCTGGAAAAATAATTTCTACTCGATAGAAAAGGCAAGATAGTAGAACTTGAAGAGGTTCGAGAACCAACTGAAGTACCAAGTGATTCTCCCGCACCTCAAGAGCCAATCCTTGATATGGACACACCTAGGAGATCTGAAAGGGTTCCTAGGGCTCCTTTTAGATATGGTTTCCTCCTTGAAGATGATCAAAGTGATCAAACTGTTGGATGTGATCCAAGAACCTTCAAGGAGGCAATTTTCAATGCTGATTCTAATTTGTGGCTTGAAGCAATGCAATCTGAGATTGACTCAATGCATTCAAACCAAGTTTGGACTCTTGTTAATCCTCCTGAAGGAATAGTTCCTATCAGGTGTAACTGGATATACAAAAGAAAACTTGGGCCTGATGGTAAGGTACTGACCTACAAGGCGCGACTGGTCGCGAAAGGTTACACTCAAAGACAAGGTGTTGACTATGATGAAACTTTTTCACCAGTCGCAATGTTCAAGTCAATTAGAATTTACTAGCCATAGCCGCATGGTACGACTATGAGATATGGCAAATGGATGTGAAAACTGCGTTCTTTAATGGAAACATTAAGGAAGATATCTATATGACGCAGCCTGAGGGTTTCACATCTGTAGGAAGTGAGCATAAAGTATGCAAACTTCATAGATCGATCTACGGTCTCAAACAAGCATCGAGAAGTTGGAACTTGAGATTTGATGAAACAATTAAAGAATTTGGTTTCATAAAGAATCCCGAGGAGCCATGTGTGTATAAGAAGGTAGTTAAAAATGCGGTGACATTCCTTGTACTTTATGTTGATGACATTCTACTCATTGGGAATTATGTAGGAATGCTGCAGTCAACTAAAGTATGGTTGTCTAGTAGATTCTCGATGAAAGGCATGGTGAAGCATCCTATATTCTAGGAATACTGATCTATAGAGATAGATCAAAAAGGATACTCGGACTCACCCAAGCGACCTACATCGATACCATAATTAAGCGGTTCTCAATGAAAGAGTCCAAGAGAGGACACCTGCCTATGTGCCACAGGGTCACTCTATCTAAGTCTATGTGTCCGAAGACTGATGAGGAGATAGAGATTATGAAACGTGTGCCATATGCCTCGGCAATAGGTAGTATTATGTATGATATGATCTCAACTAGACCGGATGCCGCATATGCTTTGAGTGTCACGAGCCGCTACCAAGCAAATCCCGGCCAAATTCATTGGAAGGTCGTGAAAGATATTCTTAAGTACTTAATAAGGACTAAGAATATGTTCATGGTCTATGGGGGTGGTGAACTAAAATTGGAAGGCTATACTGATTCTAGCTTCTAATGCGATGTAGACGATTCGAAATCAACCTCTGGATTTGTATTCATGCTCAATGGTGGTGCTGTCTCTTGGAAGAGTTCCAGACAAGACGCCATCGCGGATTCAACCACTGAGGCTGAGTACATCGCAGCATCAGCTGCTGCTAAAGAGTAGGTTTGGATAAGGAATTTCGTCCAAGAGTTGGGCGTAATCCCTGAAGGAGTTGGTCCAGTCCCGGTGTACTGTGACAACACAGGTGCCGTTGCGCAAGCAAAGGAACCTAGGTCTCACCAAAGATCCAAACATATACTGAGGAAATACCACATAATCCTGGATATTGTGGCTAGAGGTGACATAGCATTTGAGAGAGTCGCCTCTGCAGACAACATTGCTGATCCACTTACGAAGCCCTTGCCAGGCCCATTGTTTGAACAACATCACAAAGAAATGGGACAATGCATTATGAGTAGTTGGCTTTAGGGCAAGTGGGATATTGTTATAGTAGATGCCCAACTAGCCAACTTGTGGCGTGTGGGCTTTTGATGACTCTTTGTATAAAACAATCTTTGTTTATGAAATTCGCATTTTATATATGGTATTCTCTATCGTCATTATTTATAATGTTAACAATTGTGTTGGATAAAGACCTAGAATGCACCATAGTGTATGTTAGATGTGATAGTGGATATGATGGCTATCATGAAACACATCTAATAGTCACTGTGTATTCTGAACTTGTTCTTAGTCGATTGGGCCGTCAAAATGAGGATAAGGCCGCCCGAGTTTGAGACTAGCATCTGCGATGTGAAGTACCACGTTTCATTGGTATGGAACATTGTGATGTTCTTAGCATGCATATGGATGGTTTGCCTGGAGAACTATAAAGCTACCCTCGTTCGGATTCTCCAAGTGGTTACCATTTGTCGAGTGGAGAGTCCGAGGTCTTGGTTGTATGGATTAGTCCTTACTACTTGAAACATCATTGAGACTCTACATGATTAGTCGCCTCACTTTGACTCGTTTACCGACTCCGTGAGGGTCATCAGGTGTCGAGATTGGGTGAGGTCACGAAGCATGTGGAGTCGATGCTTTATTGTCGAGGATTCACCGCTCTCCCTAGTGCGAGGATATCCTATGCTATCTGAGGAGATAATAGTGTGACAAATCTCTGGCCAGAGTACTCTCGTGCTTCAGTGTAAATGAGTTTACCTGATAGCACTCACGATTTCGCTATTCTGATCTCCAAGATGTATGCATGGCTATAGAATCTCTAACAACTCTCGATTTACCAATGGTCGTTGATTCGATCGGGATATATGAGTTGAAAGGACCGTACTAATACTAACCATGACCGACTGGTTCTTGCAGGCACTATCAGTGATACCTATGGGATCATGGGGCGATGTTGCTAGGCGCTTTACCATGGTCCGATGGGTAGATCATAAAAATGTGTTTTCAGATTCACAATGACTTGTGAGCCCACGGAGATCACAATCGAGGGAGTCGAAACTAATGTTCACAGTTCGAGTCGAACCGAATGTTCACAGTTCGAGTTGAACCGAATGTTCACAGTTCTACTTGAAACGAATGTTCACAGTTCTACTTGAAACGAATGTTCACAGTTTTGTTTACATCAAGATTCCATACTGATGACAACTTCACTTCTACATTGACATCTGAACGATCTCGTGTATAGTGTTGGCTTTGTTGACATCTGAGTTGACTAAACTAATTTTGTTGACAGTTGAGTTGACCAATGCCAAAGTCTGTTGTTACTTCTACACACTATTCCTGCGGAGACTTCTATTTTACCCAGAGACATCTGTTTCGCTTTTAAACCTTGTTTCTACAGAATACTTCTGAATTCCCGCTAGCGATAACCTTTGCACAGTAGAGATCTGGTTCCAACCCAGCGATGGCGTTCCCTATAACCAGAGAGATCTGTTTTTTTTAGTCACATCTGAATTGCGAGAGTGATTCCAGAGTCATTTTTATTTCTAACATCTGAAATTTGTTTCATACCCAAATATCGTTTCATTCAGACATATGATTTCCAAGTTCGAAAGATGATTTTCCTTGTCACAGCTGTATGCTCAGTGAAATGTTATTTTACGGGAAAATGAGTTTAAAACGAATTGAACCCCGATGTTGCGTTCTAATTTCAACCAGTTGTTGTTTAAAGGAAGAAATGTTCTGATTTTAAGATTTATGGCAAATATAACAGATGGTACACAAGGAAAGGTGAGCAGCTGTCAAGATGTCAGTTGCCCTTTCATATTGGAAGGGTGAGCAGTCGCCCAGATGTCGGTTGCCCATTCATATTGAGCTATATGATAAAGACTAAATTCAGTAGTAACTTGGTCAAGTGCAATGGAACTTAAGGAGAGCTTCTGAGCCATAAGTCTAAAGAAAATAATGATGGGACTTGAGTTCTCCCATAACTAATGTTTACGAAAGAGCTTATGTTTAAATGACTTCCTTTAAACTATGTTATTGTATGTATTGCGCCTGCCTGCATAGTGTGCTCTTGTTATTGTCAGTTTTTCTTGCTGAGCCCCTAGGCTCACTAGCTTTCTTGGTGCAGGTGAGTCAGTTCCGAGGCAGACGGAAGGAGGGATCTGAACCAGCTGTGGTGTGTGGGTGTTTATCAAAGGCCTGCGGTTCCACGACGTTCATTTTATTGTTGTTGTTTTTGATCTTTTGCCAAACTGTATTAAGATCAATTACAACAATAGTGGGTTCAGATAGAATTCCGAAAGTTGTAATATCGCAATTGCATTTGGTACTAAGAATCTGAAGTTACTATTTGGCGCCAACTGTTTGAACTTTTGATTTTTTTTAGCAAGAAAATACAGCTTGCTACATTTTATTTCAGCTCTTCCATTTTTTTTTTCCTTGTATATCTTTTTATTCAATTTCATGGCCTGAAGGGGGTTTGGGCGCCACACCTTTCATATATAGATTTAGTGGTCGGAAAAATTGATTTTGCATCATAATGATCAGTTTTGTAAACTGAGCACATCGGTGATATCTGATCATTGATCGGGATTATGATGAGACCACAATCGAGGGAGTCGAAACGAATGTTCACAGTTCTACTTGAAACGAATGTTCACAGTTCTACTTGAAACGAATGTTCACAGTTCTACTTGAAACGAATGTTCACAGTTCTACTTGAAACGAATGTTCACAGTTCTACTTGAAACGAATGTTCACAGTTCTACTTGAAACGAATGTTCACAGTTCTACTTGAAACGAATGTTCACAGTTTTGTTTACATCAAACTATTTCCCTCAATCTATAAATATGGCATGAAGGGAGAAAGAAAAACACAACAAAAGCTATTCAGCAAATTCTCCCCCCTCCTCCTCTCCCTCCTCCCGCCGCCGCCGTCGCACTTCGCTGCGATCGTCCTGGCGAGGAGGTTCTGCTCGCGAAATATTCGTTGGGATTCTAGTGCATTCCAACGAAGGAATTGGAAACCGGTCGTGGACCTGAGGAGCAACCAAAGAAGTGCTATTTTCATTTGAGAAATAGTCGGAGCCAGACGCCTAGTCACCAGACAGGTATATTCTAAACATCCTATGAATGTTTGAATTATTATATAGGTGTATTGACCGTTTCCGGGCTCCTAAATTTTTAATTCTTCCGTTGTGCCCCGGGAGCGGGATCCGGATCCGCCGCTGCGCCAACATTTAAAACATCGCATTTCAGTTCAGACAAAGCATAACAGTTTACGGCATTGAAATTCGGCTTAGAGCAAGAATATCAGCTCAGAACGACGCAGATCAGCTCAGAGCAAGACGAACAGAGCTCAGGACGATGATATTCAGCTCAGAACAAACAGATTAGCTTAGAGCGTCTCTATTCAGCTCATGACAAGTAGATCAGCTTAGAGTGTCGCTATCAGCTTAGAGTATCGTATTTCAGTCAGGACAAGCAGATCAGTTTACAATGTCGCAGTTCAGTTTAGAGCAAGCCAAACAGATTAGAGTGACATGAAATAGATCAGATTGGAGATTCAAAATCTGTACAGTGCATAGAGAAGGAATCAAATTAGAGAAGATTCAGATCGGAGCTTCGTACAGAGAACAACTTACAGTAGACTATGGGAACGTACAGCTTAGAGCGAAGGTAGCGTAGAACAGCTTAGCGAAGTCAGCGTACAGAACAGCTCAGAGATCAAGAACAACTTTCAGTTTAGAGCATATGAGATTTCAGATCAGAGCGTAAAGAGTTCAGTTCTCAGGTCACTATTTGTATTATCAGTTTACAGAACAGCTTAGAGGAACGCTTTCCAGAACAGATTTATTTTGAGTATCATATCAGACCTGGAAAAGGTTCAGTTCAGCAAAGAATAGCTCGGACAGATTTCGGACTAGATCGCAAGAGTAGTTTATAGATTTTCACATAACAGCTCAGAGCTCACAAGCTTTCAGATCGTGCGTAAGCGAACAACTCAGAGCGTACAACCTTCAATTTAGACGTGAATATATCAAATCAAATCACGATCAAGTGGTATATCACTGTCTAATTATCGGATGCTATTTCAGTACCTAACGGTAAAATCCCTATGATTTAGGTATAAAGAAAGGCAAGTTCTTCAAAGATAGAAAGAAGATCAACTAGCCAATAGAGCAAATCATTTGAAGATCGATGGAGCTCGAGATCTATATAAAGAACGATGAACAGAAGCAACTTTGATGAGTAACAACTTGTACGAACAACCTTTATGCGAAACGATACTATTGTTATCACTGTTACGCTGCACGCACAAAAATTTACAGTTCATAGTCTTCTTCGTTACAACGTTGCTCTCAAAAGCATCAAATTCATATTTCTGAGTTGTAGCCACTCTGCAGCTTTGTGTATTCATTGTAAATCAAAAAAGTGTATAGAGCGTGTGCAAGCTGAAACAGCTTAGAGCAAACCATTGTATTTGCAGAACAGATTGCGTCTGTTTTCTGTCGTAGAAGTGCTAGAAGTTCTCGCAGCCCATGGGCTGTTGGATCTGGTTAGAGCAAGAGCTGCTGTAATCAAATATTCTAGTGGAATCCTTCCTGAACAAGGAAGAAGAGAAGACATAGGAGTTTAAGCTCCGAACTTCCATAAACTAACTCTCAACTCTCTTTACTTTACTACATTCAGTTTTCACTATTACTATTTTCAGTTTTATATATCTGTTCACTGTTCAATTGAGTTTATTCCGCACAAAACTTTGTTACTCGAGAAAACAGAAGCGCACTAAGATCCTCTAAGCCGGTAACTCAACTTAGAGGTTAGCCGAAGACTTATAAAATGTTTTCAAAAGGGTTTTTGTGAAAAATTGTGAAGGAGTTCATTCACCCCCTCTGAACTCTCGAGCTGTATTTTAACTCTATTTTCGATACAACATTCAAATTTAAAAATCAATTCAAATTCGAATTCAAATATTCAATTTTTTTTTTATAATTTATTCAATTTTAAACTTTTATTGTTTTTAAAAATTCGACTTTTATATTAAAAAAATTGAATTTTTTATAAAAAAATACGTATGGACCCGAGCAGCCCTATTGAAAACTAAACAAGAAGCGGGGCTTTTTCACTGTATAATCCAAAAACAAATTAACAAATTAATGCATATATGATATATTTAAAAAAACTAATGTATCCCACCGTTTGAGGACGGGACTAACTTTTTTAAAAAAAACTTTATTTGTCACGCTCAATTTTTTTTATTAAAATCAAGTCCAGCCGTCTGAGAAGGCGGGACATATTATTATTTTTTAAAAAAACATATCACGCCCTCCCGCAACGCGTGATAAACTTTTTTACAAAGTTAGACATGACATGTGCATCGGCGTTATTAAGTGGCTATCTATATACGTTCATTGCGAACTGCATTTCTCACAACTTTTCAATTCTTCGATCTAAAATTTCTTCTCTTCTTCGCTTCTTATCAACCTCTACCGACGTTTTTGTTAACACAAAATTCTTGACTTCTTATCAGAACTCGTAGCTTGTCATCAAATTCATAGTTCGTAATTGATATTCAGAGTTACTATCATGCAAATTTGTATCTACTCAGAAATTTTTTTTATTTTCCAGACCTTCAATTCGAGGTATGTTAATATAAATTAATTGTAAATTTATATAATTTTGAATTGCTATATTATGTTTGAATGTATGTGTTTTAATTGTTGTAGTTATTTTATTATATAGATAATGTATTGCAAACTGTTATTATAATTTATTAGAAATATAATGAATATTGGATTTTTTAATGTCAGTAGTATATAAATAACGATGATTATTATTATTATTATTATTCATATTATTATTTTTCATATAAAATAATAGTGTTCTGATCACCTTTTTTATATTATTCGCATGAGCATATGATTTGATAATACTAATTGTGATTACTGATTTTATTTTGTGTAGTAATGGGTAGTGTCGCGTTACTTTTATACATAGGTGGTAATGTTATTATAGAAAATAATACGGTGTAATATAGTAGTAGTGCAACCAATGCTGTAACTCCCAGGAAATCCATAGTCTATAATGATAGATCTAAATTTTTGAAGGGTTTAATTTGTTATTTCAGTACCTTTCTTCAACTTCAATTTAGCAATTCAGCTTTTTTCTGAGTTGAATTTCATATTAGAACAGGAACCCGATTCACAGGAGTTGGCCGATCGAATACTAACATGCACGGTTCAGCCTATTTTCAATTTGATTCACTTCAAGCCTGCTTGTGTACGAAGTAATGCTTTCAAAGATATTTTAAATGATGGGCTCATGCTTTCTGTTTCCTTTAAATACACGTATCAACACAATCACCACAATCAAACTCTTTCAAAAGATTTCAGAACGGTGAAGAGCTCTCCACCAACCGACCGAAAACTTCAACTCTTTCAAAGTAATTTTGGATCGCATTTGTAAGTGGTTCAACGTTGGAGGATTTTTTTCAGCTGTGTTCAGCAGTTGAGGCAAGTAAACTCTGTTTCTTGCTGTACTTTGGAAAGCATACATTTGTTTCCTTCTTGCATGTTTGTATGAGTTTTAAAGGTTTGAAAAATATATTTGAAGTTTTTCAAACGCAGAGTTAAGTTCATGCCTATTCCTTGAGAAAGTATTGGTTTGCTGAAATTTTGATTCAGAAAAGTTTGTTAGAAAATTCTTTACGATGTTAGATCCAATTTCTTCTTGAAAATTTTGGGATGTTCTGCAAGTTGCTTACAAGAAGCTTACGTGCTTTTGTTTCAGTATCTTACAAACAGCTTACGTGTTTTTGTTTCTCGAATGTTTCCTTGGATATTTTCGATTGCTTCAAACTAAGAAATCTTCTAAGCTGTTAGTAATTTTGAGCTAAGTTCGCGAAGTGTTTTTCCTGAGCTGATTTTAAGTCGCGATCTGATTATACTCCGAGCCTATCTGAGTTCACGATCTGATTTCATTGTCCGGTCCGAGTTGACTTTGTTTGACCATTGTAATCCAATCTACTCATTTAAGTTATGTTGACTTTAACTAATCTAAGTTGACCAAACAACCCATATCTGATTTTCTATTCTGAGCCAGTACGCTCACGTTATGCTGTACTCTGAGCTGATTCAGCTTAGGTCCACTCTGGACTGATACTGTAATTTCAAGTTTAATTCTTCTTTACTTTAACTTTGATTCGAAGGTATAACTCCAATTTATTCGAAGTTATACCCAATTTCAAGAGATAGTTTTTCAGCTTATAGCTCTACTGTTCGTATTTTTTTCTATAGCCTGAGCTGATTTTAGTTTTCTTCTTAGTTTGAACTCCGATGTACTCCTAGTAGATTTCGAACATCAAAAGAGTTTTAAAATAGCAAACCATATAAGAAAGCGATCCGTTTCAGACAGAAATTTTAAAGGAAGTATATTTCAAAAGTTTTGTGATTTGTGACGGATAACAGACGATCAACAGAAGGTATGTGGTAATCGGTCGACGGACCGGAGTGCCCTGTCACAGAGGATGTGTGATAATCGATCGACATACCAGAGTGCCCTGCCAATAGAGCGTGTGTGGTAAATGTATCGAAGTGCGCTGCCAACAGATTCAAAGATTAGGGCGTGTGGACAACGACAGAAGGGTCGTTGGGTCCTGTGTGAGACCCATAAGTTTAGAAAGATTAAATGAGTTAATTAATCGGATTTTATGAGATATAACAAATCTGAGTGACCAGCTTTGAGTTGGTATGCTTGGTGAAGCTATCTGGTTTGTATAAGTCCTTGGAACAGATCTAGAGAATTGGAGATTTTCCGCGGGATCTGTTCAGATGTGAGCGTTGATCAGCGCTGAGTGTTTGCGTTCAGCAGTGGTGATGGACTCTGGTATCGCTGAGAAGTTGTGAGTACGCTAGCGTGTTTCTGTAGCAAGTAGCTAAACTACGTCGTTTGGATTAATTGGAACGACATCGTTTTGGCTTAACGAGAGGATTCAGACCTGAGTTGAGATAGTCTTCAGATTCGATGGGATCTGAGTGTTTAAGGAGCGACTCCGTTTTGTGTTTCAGATTCCAGTCGCGTTAGTAATTCAGATTCGAGTAGCGAGGTGACGTGTCCAGTTGCGACAGTGGACTCTGTGCGACGTCGTTTGGTTGGGACGGGATCTGTTTTGGCGTAGAGTTAGATCTGTTGTGAGATATGGATTCGAGCGGGAATCAGCTTTGTACATTAAATTGTCGGTGGGATCTGTTCAGCATACTTGAACAGATTTGGCTTATATAAGAGGACTTTGACCCTTTGTCCATTATTGTTTCCCGACACTTAGAAATATTTCCCAAGAGCAAACTCTATCGTAATACCCTAGCTACTATTCATCGAACCTTATTTTCTTCGATTTCTGACGGTAGACAGATCCGATTGAAGTAAGAGTGGTAGCGCTGGACTCCTCTTGCTGAGAATCTTCGTTTGGTACCTCTTTTGGAAGCTTGCGTTAAGCTGGAGAGATTTTACGAAACATCTCCCTTGTGTAGTCTGTTAGCATAAGCGTCGGATTTCTTCTGCCGTTCAGGTAGCTCGTTGGGTAAGTGTAAAGATCCTACCTTGTGCTTTGTTTAGAGCCTTCTGTTGTGTTGGAAGGGTAGGACAGATTTGGTTGAGCTCGTATGTGAGGATTCAGATTTAGATTAGTGGTTAATTTTATTGTTTGGGTTTAGCCACGTGAATTTTGAAGTTAGAATTGTCGAATTCCTCTAAGTACTGAATCAACCGTGCTGTAGCCAACGACTGGTAGGATTTGGAACTTTATGGTTAGAGTAGCTTGCGTCTGGATGGAGTTTGAATTTCAGTCGTTGCGTTTGTGTTGGTTATTATTGTGCACGAGGAAACCAGTTGCGGGAGTTTTTCCTTGTGCAGCTGCTGGTTTTTATGCGTCGACTGGATTTGATGACGTGGGCGCAGTGACGTCGTTTGATTTAGTAAAACGCCGTGTTTTGTATGTTGCGACTGGGTGACCAGCTGTGGATTTGAGGAACCAGTCGAGGGAGCAATGCGACGTCGTTCTGATAAGTTGAAACGCTGCGTTGCGATGTTTGCGTCTGGTTCCAGTTGTGAGGAATCTA
>KQ989077.1:87501-107917 GCA_001598015.1 Dorcoceras hygrometricum | reverse complement strand
CAGTCTATTTATGATATGTATTGAACCGGGGGATGCCCCGTGTTATCATTGTATTTGGGGATCTGTATTTTGAATTGTTATTGTGGTTACTTGTTGTATGAGTTTGAGTTAACTCATATTTTGAGTATTGAATATTTTGAATGTATGATTTGAAGTTCAGGCCCATAGTATTTCGAAAAATTTTTAAGCCCTGATTTTTAGCTTCCGTGTTTATGCGCTTATTATGTGTTAATTGTTATCCGGGGGGTGCCCCGTGTTATCATGTATTTGGGGATCTGTCTTTTGAATTGATATTATATGGTTACTTGTTGTATGAGTTTGAGTTAACTCATATTTTGAGTATTGAATATTTTGAATGTATGATTTGAAGTTCAGGCCCATAGTATTTCGAAAAATTTTTAAGCCCTGATTTTTAGCTTCCGTGTTTATGCGCTTATTATGTGTTAATTGTTATAATTAGCACGGGGCCTGACATCGTAGCTCCCAATTCGTAGTTTCTGTGCTACTGTCCCTGAGCTAGTATCTGTGTTTGGCTTAGCAGGTGTGATATCTGTGTTGCTCGGGATTGCTTTGTGGTAATCGTAGCTCAGAAGACTTGATGTACAGATGTGAGCTTGTTTTACAGCCTTGGATTGAGCATGGGTGATTATGCTTGCTGCTGTGTATGCCTTGCATTGTTGTATATGTTCTGTGTTGGACATTGTATATGTTGCATACACGCATTTATCATTTGAGCTCAGATCTGTTGTAGCCGTGCCTTTGGTGCCTTGTTATTGATCTATGTGTACCAGGATGCTTGTTTGAGGACGAGTGGGTAACTCCCGTATACCTCTTCTCCCTGTTGGGATCTGTTAGCCACTATGAGCGGAGTGGGTAGCTCCCACATCTCATGAGTTGGCAACAGCGGGTTGAGCTATGTTATGCATCTGGTGCCGTGTGTTGGAGATGAGTGGATAGCTCCCATATGCTCACACACCGTGGCCACATCTGTTGTTGTTGCTATCTGCCTTCGATTGTTGAACAGCTTCAAGTTGCCTTCGAGATTCTTGGCTCCCTACCCTTGGTTGAAGCCTTCTGTTGTTCTCAGCTGTTCATGCATAGCATTTGCATATTACTTGTTGCTTTCCATTAGCTGTTTTATATTGATCTCCATACTGGGGTTTGACCCCGTGTCCCTCTGGGGCTGGTATTTGTTTGCCTGTGTATGTTTTCAGGTTATCATGGTTACTCAGCTGGCCGTGAAGTTGACCCAGCTAGAGGTGCCCCAGGAGGTGGTTAGAGTGCCCCAGTTAGCGTATAGCGTATATGTATAAGCACTGTTAGCCGGGGGATGCCCTGTGCTTGTTTGTATTTCAGTTGTTTTCTGTAGTGCTTGTATTTGTTGAATGTTGTATTGTTGTCCTGAGTTATTTCAAATTGGGATATTTTGAGTATTGTGGTATTTTAAATTATGTTTTTATGAGTCAGGCCAAAAGCGAAAATTTTAGCCACTATTTTATTGTTTCCGCTATGTGTTTGCGTGGTTAAACTCTGTGTTTGTGCACGAGGCCTGACATTTTTGGTATCAGAGCTTAAGCTGGGATAAGCTCAATTTATTTTGATCACACTTGAGTCTAGGCACAGTATTGCGTGTTGCATGTGCTTGACTATGTGATTTGTGTGCTATGTGATATATTTGTTGCTGTGTGACCTTACCCTCTTAGTGCCTTCGTAGATGCCGCCTAGACGTAGGGGTAGAGGTAGAGGGCAGTTTCAGGAAGAGTCCGAAGGTCAGAACGAGGAGATGTAACACAGTATTCCTCGTCGTGGTCGCGATAGACGGGTCGAGGTTGAGGTAGATGAGCTGGCAGCCCGTGTGGATGATATGGAACTGGTGATGGCGAGCTTTCAGCGGATGAACCCTCAGACGTTTAATGGCGATGAGCCTAGTTCCGATGCGGAGTCCTGGTTGCAGCATATTACGGGGTTGCTCGATTGTGTCAGGTATGATGATGAGCGTAGGCTGAGTTTGGCTACGTTTCAGTTGAGAAGAAGTGTCGAGCGTTGGTGGAGAGGTGCTTCTAGGACTCTAGAGAAGACAGGTGTAGGGATTTCGTGGAGCAGCTTTTGTACTACCTTTCGTCAGGAATACGTTCCAGAATCTTTTATGAACGCTAGGGTGCGTGATTTTGACAACCTGGTTCAGGGAACTATGTCCGTAGGAGAGTACGCCCGGAGATTCTCTTCTTTTCTTGCGTATGTTCCGCATGTTTCTGGCCGAGAGAAGGAGAAAGAGGAACAAGTTCATGGAGGGGCTCAATGAGGAGTTGTATTCTTTTGTGTTGGCGGGTTCACCGGCGAGCTATGTGGAAGCGGTGGACAGGGCTATAGACATTGAGGAGGGACTGCAAAACCGTCGGTCGCGTGTTAGGCTACAAGGGGTGCAAAGTAGTCGTCCCGTGGTTTCGGGGGTGCAACCTTCCCAGTCTGTGCAGTCGTCTCAGCCACCCCAACAGCAGCAAGTAGCCCAACAGTCTGGACATCAGAGGTTTAGGCCTCGTGGTAAGCAGTTCAAGAAGATGTCAGGCTCTAGTTCTTCTAGCTCAGGTAGTTCTAGCAGCGGTAGTTCCAAGGTTGATTTTTGCGGCCAGTGTGGAGGAAAGCACCCGACAGCGCAGTGTGTTGGTGTGCCGAGTTTGTGTAACAACTGTGGTCAGTATGGACACTTTGCGAGAGTGTGTCCTTTGGCTTGTTCTCAGCATACCACCGCTCCACCGCAGGATCGAGGTGGATCGTCTAGAGGTCGTTCTTTTCCAGTTCAGCAGCAGCAGAGGTTGGGAGAGCCTCAGTTTAGGCCGTTTCAGCAGCCTGGTCCTTCGCGGTTTGGACAGTCTTCGCATCCTCAGTTTTCAGGACCTCAGTTTGCTCAAGTGAATGCCATGACTAGGGAGCAAGCGGAGGGCACGCCAGGAGGAGGAGTGATCGCAGGTACTTGTTTTGTCTTTGATTTTCCTACGCGTGTGTTGTTTGATACAGGAGCATCACATTCGTTTATTTCTGATGCATTTGTGGTTGAGCATGGTTTGCATACCACTACTTTATGTGATGTTGTGTCTGTTGCGACTCCTGCCGGCGCGAGCCTATACTCTCAGGAGATTTTGTTGAATGACATTCTTAGGTTTGGTGATAGTGTGTTGTTAGCCAACCTGATCAGGCTAGTGATGTGGGATGATTTTGATTGTATAGTGGGAATGGACGTGTTGTCTAGCTATAGGGCCACAGTGGATTGTTTCCATGGCGTTGTGCGCTTTAGGCCCCACTTTGGCGAGAAATGGAATTTCTATGGCCAGGATTCCCAGTCGAAGATTTCTTTAGTCTCTGCGATGGAGATGTTTAGCCTCTTGTCTTTGGAGAATGCTGGATTTATGATCTATGCCTTAGATGCATCTTCTTCTCGAGTGTAGAGCTTAGTAAGGTTCCTGTTGTTCGCCATTACCCGGATGTGTTTCCGGAGGAGATTCCTGGTTTTCCTCCGAGGAGGAAGATAGACTTCAGCATTGAGTTGGTACCTGGTATAGCCCCGATCTCGAGAGCTCCGTATCGTTTAGCACCTGCTGAGTTGAGGGAGCTTAAGGTTCAGCTTAGTGACTTGCTGGAGAAGGGATTCATTAGGCCTAGTATGTCCCCGTGGGGAGCGCCTATCTTGTTTGTCAAGAATAAGGACAGGTCGATGAAAATGTGCATCAACTTTAGGCAGTTGAATAAGGCGACAGTGAAGAATAAGTACCCTTTGCCCAGGATCGATGACTTGTTTGATCAGCTTCAGGGTTCAGCTGTGTTTTCGAAGATCGATCTGCGTTCGAGATACCATCAGTTGCGCATTCGAGAGCAGGATGTTGCGAAGACTGCATTTCATACGAGGTACGGGCATTACGAGTTTCTGGTTATGGCTTTTGGTTTGACGAATGCCCCCACAGTTTTCATGGACTTGATGAATAGAGTCTTTAGAGAGTTCATCGATCAGTTTGTGATTGTGTTTATCGATGACATTGTGGTGTACTCTAAGACTCCGTTGCAGCACAAGGAGCATTTGAGGCTGGTTCTTCAGACGCTACGAGACTCGCATCTGTATGCTAAGTTCTCTAAGTGCGAGTTTTGGTTAGATCGAGTTGTGTTTTTGGGTCATGTGATTTTAGTGGAAGTATTTCTGTGGATCCCAGTAAGGTTGAGGCTGTTGTTAACTGGGAGCATCCCAAGAATGTTTCTGAGATTCGTAGTTTCTTGGGTTTTGTTGGCTACTATCGGCATTTATTAGAGGGAGTTCTCTAGAATAGCTAAGCCAATGACGCAGTTGACTTAGAAAGACAAGAGGTTTGTGTGGACTGAGCAATGTGAGAACGGCTTTTTGTTGCTCAAAGAGAAGCTAACTACAGCACCTGTGTTAGCTCTGCCGTGTGGTTCAGGTGGATTCTCTAGAATAGCTAAGCCAATGACGCAGTTGACTTAGAAAGACAAGAGGTTTGTGTGGACTGAGCAATGTGAGAACGGCTTTTTGTTGCTCAAAGAGAAGCTAACTACAGCACCTGTGTTAGCTCTGCCGTGTGGTTCAGGTGGATTAGTGGTTTGTGCGGATGCTTCCTTGAATGGATTGGGTTGTGTGTTGATGCAGAATGGACGAGTCATTGTGTATGCCTCCCGTCAGTTGAAACCGCATGAGACTCGTTACCCAGTTCATGATTTGGAGTTGGCAGCAGTGGTTTTTGCCCTGAAGATTTTGCGCCACTATCTGTATGGTGAGCAGTTTGTGGTGTATTCGGACCACAAGAGTCTTCAGTATCTCTTTTCTCAGTCAGATTTGAACATGATACAGTGTAGATGGATGGAGCTGCTAAAGGACTTTGACTGTGAGATCTAATATTAGCCTGGGAAGATGAATGTAGTTGCTGATGCATTGAGCAGGACGGCTCAAGTGGCGATGCTGGCTTCGATGCAGATTTCGAAGGTCCATGAGCATCTTAGCACTACTGGTTGGCGATATTACCCCGGTGAGGATTATGTTGTGGTGTCTTCTTTTCAAGTTGAGCCACAGATTGTTTCTAGCATTAGAGCATCTCATAGAACAGATCCATCTATCCATGAGTTGAAGCTGAAGGTGAGAGCTGGACAGTTGGAAGACTATTCGGTCTCATCTGATGGTTGTTTGAGATTTCGTGGCAGGTTGGTTGTGCCAAATCTGATCGACTTGAAGGAGGAGATCTTGAGAGAAGCGCACTGCAGTAGACTCAGTGTCCATCCTGGTGCAAGGAAGATGTATCATGCCTTGAAGCAACATTACTGGTGGGCAGGTTTGAAGAGTGATGTTGCTGATTTTGTAGCCCGATGTCTGAATTGTCAGCAAGTCAAGGCTGAGAGGATGAGACCTGGTGGTTTGTTGCAGAGCTTAGAAGTGCCCAATGGAATTGGGAGCACATAACTATGGATTTTGTCACACATTTGCCTCGTTCCAGTCGAGGGTGTGATGCTGTGTGGGTTGTTATAGACAAGCTTTCGAAGTCTGCGCACTTCATTCCCTACAACATGACCTATTCTTTGAAGAAGATGGCAAAATTGTACATAGATTTTGTGGTGCGTTTGCATGGTGTGCCTGTTTCGATTGTTTCAGATCGTGATCCGAGATTTGCTTTCAGGTTTTGGAAGAGTTTGCAAACATTTTTGGGGACTAGATTGGCTATGAGTACAGCGTATCACCCCCAGACAGATGGCCAATCTGAGAGAACTATCCAGATTTTAGAGGATATGTTGAGAGCTGTTGTGATAGATTTTAGGTAGCTAGCAAGATTCGTTGTCCTTGGCTGAGTTTTCCTACAATAACAGCTATCAGGTCACGATTGGTATGGCACCATTTGAAACTTTGTATGGCAGGAAATGCAGAGCTCCTATATGTTGGGAAGAAGTGGGGGAGAAGCAGTTGTCTTCTCCAGAATTTGTGTAGCAAATGAGAGATCAAGTGGATCTGATTCACCAGCGAATAAAAGCTGCACAAGATCGCCAAGCTAGTTATGTGAATAAGAGGTGTAGACCTTTAGAATTTGAGGTTGGTGATCTGGTTTTTCTGAAAGTTTCTCCTTTCCGCAGTGTTATGAGATTTGGTCTCAAGGGAAAGTTAGCTCCTCGTTATGTTGGACCATATGAGATGTTAGAGAGGATTGGCCCTTTGGCATATCGTTTGTTGTTTCCTCCAGATTTGTCCTCCTTGCATGATGTGTTTCATTTTTCGATGTTGAGGAAATATGAGCCAGATCCTTCGCATGTGTTGAGAATTGACGAGGTTGAGCTAGATCAGACTTTGAGTTACGTAGAGTATCTCTTGCAGATCTTGGATAGAAAAGAGAAACAGTCCGCAGTGTTATGAGATTTGGTCTCAAGGGAAAGTTAGCTCCTCGTTATGTTGGACCATATGAGATCTTAGAGAGGATTGGCCCTTTGGCATATCGTTTGTTGTTTCCTCCAGATTTGTCCTCCTTTCATGATGTGTTTCATTTTTCGATGTTGAGGAAATATGAGCCAGATCCTTCGCATGTGTTGAGAATTGACGAGGTTGAGCTAGATCAGACTTTGAGTTACGTAGAGTATCTCTTGCAGATCTTGGATAGAAAAGAGAAACAGCTGAGGAATAAGACCATTCCCTTGGTGATGGTTCAGTGGAGCAAGCATGGTAGAGAGGAAGCTACGTGGGAACTGGAAGAGAAGATGCAGCGTGAGTGGCCGCATCTGTTTGAGTAGATGTTGCTTTTGCTTCCGGTATTTTGCTTGTGGTTGTTTTCCTAGTTATCTTGAACTCTTGGTTTTGTTGAGTTTCTGTTCAGATCTGGAGTTGCTGTTTGATTTCGAGGACGAAATCCCGTTTTAGTGGGGGAGAGATGTGAGACCCGTAAGTTTAGAAAGATTAATTGAGTTAATTAATCGGATTTTATGAGATACAGATTTGAGCGTGAACAAATCTGAGTGACCAGCTTTGAGTTGGTATGCTTGGTGAAGCTATCGGGTTTGTATAAGTCCTTGGAACAGATCTAGAGAATTGGAGATTTTCTGCGGGATCTGTTCAGATGTGAGCGTTGATCAGCGCTGAGTGTTTGCGTTCAGCAGTGGTGATGGACTCTGGTATCGCTTAGCAGTTGTGAGTACGCTAGCGTGTTTCTGTAGCAAGTAGCTAAACTACGTCGTTTGGATTAGTTGGAACGACATCGTTTTGGCTTAGCGAGAGGATTCAGACCTGAGTTGAGATAGTCTTCAGATTCGATGGGATCTGAGTGTTTAAGGAGCGACGCCGTTTTGTGTTTCAGATTCCAGTCGCGTTAGTAATTCAGATTCGAGTAGCGAGGTGACATGTCCAGTTGCGACAGTGGACTCTGTGCGACGTCGTTTGGTTGGGACGGGATCTGTTTTGGCGTAGAGTTAGATCTGTTGTGAGATCTGGATTCGAGCGGGAATATCAGCTTTGTACCTTAAATTGTCGGTGGGATCTGTTCAGCATACTTGAACAGATTTGGCTTATATAAGAGGACTTTGACCCTTTGTCCATTATTGTTTCCCGACACTTAGAAATATTTCCCGAGAGCAAACTATGTCGCAATACCCTAGCTACTATTCATCGAACCTTATTTTCTTCAATTTCCGACGGTAGACAGATCCGATTGAAGTAAGAGTGGTAGCGCTGGACTCCTCTTGCTGAGAAGCTTCGTTTGGTACCTCTTTTGGAAGCTTGCGTTAAGCTGGAGAGATTTTACGAGACATCTCCCTTGTGTAGTCTGTTAGCATAAGCGTCGGATTTCTTCTGCCATTCAGGTAGCTCGTTGGGTAAGTGTAAAGATCCTACCTTGTGCTTTGTTTAGAGCCTTATTTTGTGTTGGAAGGGTAGGACAGATTTGGTTGAGCTCGTAGCTCCCAATTTGTAGTTTCTGTGCTACTGTCCCTGAGCTAGTATCTGTGTTTGGCTTAGCAGATGTGAGATCTGTGTTGCTCGGGATTGCTTTGTGGTAATCGTAGCTCAGAAGACTTGATGTACGGATGTAAGCTTGTTTTACAGCCTTGGATTGAGCATGGGTGATTATGCTTGCTGCTGTGTATGCCTTGCATTGTTGTATATGTCCTGTGTTGGACATTGTATATGTTGCATACACGCATTTATCATTTGAGCTCAGATCTGTTGTAGCCGTGCCTTTGGTGCCTTGTTATTGATCTCTGTGTACCAGGATGCTTGTTTTAAGACGAGCGGGTAACTCCCGTATACCTCTTCTCCCTGCTGGGATCTGTTAGCCACTATGAGCGGAGTGGGTAGCTCCCACATCTCATGAGTTGGCAACAGCGAGTTGATCTATGTTATGCATCTGGTGTCGTGTGTTGGAGATGAGTGGGTAGCTCCCATATGCTCACACACCGTGGCCACATCTGTTGTTGTTGCTATCTGCCTTCGATTGTTGAACAGCTTCGAGTTGCCTTCGAGATTCTTGGCTCCCTTCCCTTGGTTGAAGCCTTCTGTTGTTCTCAGTTGTTCATGCATGGCATTTGCATATTACTTGTTGCTTTCCATTAGCTGTTTTATATTGATCTCCATACTGGGGTTTGACCCCGTGTCCCTCTGAGGCTGGTATTTGTTTGCCTGTGTATGTTTTCAGGTTATCATGGTTACTCAGCTGCCGTGGAGTTAGCTGGAGGTGTCTCAGGAGGTGGTTAGAGTGTCCCAGTTAGCGTATAGCGTATATGTATAAGCACTGTTAGCCGGGGGATGCCCTGTGCTTGTTTGTATTTCAGTTATTTTCTGTAGTGCTTGTTTCTGTTGAATGTTGTACTGTTGTGCTGAGTTATTTTAAACTGGGATATTTTGATTATTGTGGTATTTTAAATTATGTTTTTATCAGTCAGGCCAAAAGCGAATATTTAGCCACTATTTTATTGCTTTCGCTATGTGTTTGCGTGGTTAAACTCTGTGTTTGTGCACGAGGCCTGACATCCCGCTAACCAATTTAATCTTGATCAAGCGACTACATGACTTATGTAGAGCTTTCATTCACACTTCACCATAGGAAATGAAGAATACTGTGGGTTGTTATATAACCGAGTATTCGCGAAAGGTATGCTTTAAAGTTACTTCCTTTACAGATTAAAGTTTACGGATCAAACTTTACAGATTCAAGTGTACAGTTTACTTGCAGTTTAATGTTTCAAGCATGCTCAGTTTATGATTTATCAGTTCTCAGTTTACCAGTATTCAGTGGTTCAGCTTCGAGCATATCAGCTTACGAGTTTTCAGTTCACAGTAAAAGTTATTTTCATGCATGTACTATCTGCCTTCGTTATTTCTAGATTTGTTTGCTGAATTTTTAGACTCACTTGTTTGCCTAAGTACAGACGATCAGGTGTAAATGTTACTGGTTGGTGCGAGCTGGTTCAGATCAGGGATGTTTATCATGGACATTCGTTTCCGTGCTGACTCAGTTTACCGTCTTTTGTTGCATAGAAGATTAGATACAACTTTTGAACATTTCAGATTATTTCATCATTATTCAATGAAATCTGAATGACAGATAGAGTTTCGCAAACTGAGTGAAATCAATTAGTAAATGTTCGTTTGTTTGAATTTCGCACATGTATAAATTCTGAAAGCTTTTTCAATTCAAAGTATGAAATTTCATTAATTTCGCAATTTAGCCCAGAAATATTTGTAGAAAAAAAAATTAATACCTTGAACCATGAAAAAACCAAGCGGATTTAGGGCCCTGACCCACCGGGTTGACAAATCAGCCCGTAACCGTGAACATGGTTATGACCACATGTTTGGAATTTGGCAATCCAAATCCGCGGGGTCATGCCTGGGCCGGCCCGGACCCAACCTTCGGCCATATCTACCTGTGGATGCCAGAGTTTCAACTATACACCAAACTCCAATAATTGTTTGAGTCGAGCTAACGCTGGAGCCCTGCTTAGATATTTTTTACAGTGATTTGGAAAAAAACAAGGTAATATTTAGCTCAATGTTGTGCCTTTTGTGTTATTTTGAGTTTCAGAGTAATAAAGCAAGCCTATTTTCAGTGATCTGATTTGAAAATGGAGGAAGCAAAAGGAGAAGTGAAGCACATCTTGATAGCGAAGTTCAAAGATGGAATATCCGAAGAACAGATCGAAGAATACATTAAGGAATATGCCAACCTTGTTAATCTTGTACCTTCCATGAAGGCTTTCCAGTGGTAAAACTTTAAATCATTTGAAATGAAGTTTGGTAGAATGTTAGATGTGCAATAATTGGTAATTATATTCGTATATATCTCATATATTCTGCTCCGATACTGTCTTCTTTGATTTTGAGGTTCGGTTCTTTATTTGTTCAAATCTTTGATTTGGTAGAATGTTTGGTGCACACTTCACTCTTTTTCTAGCAAGTTTTGAGGGCAAAGGTTACAGGTACATTATAAGTGAATAAATTGCTATTGTCATCATGGATAGATGAGAGAGTCCAATGTACTTGCAGAATAATTAATCGTGTTACCAAATGCGAATGCTGTAGGTCAATATATTCTTGCTATAATCTGATTTTGTGTGTGTAGCATGTGTATGGATGATCTTAATTCCCTAGTCACACTGAATTTTGTTTTCACCTGATGTAATTTATGTAAACTTGTCTCCATGGCAAAACAAACAAATAAGAAAGAAAGAAAACTAATGTTTTTAATAGATATGAAAGCCTTTTCCAGCGTTAATATGTTATATTAGGTGCTTTTAACAATGAAAACAGGAATGCAAAGTAAATATATTTCTTGATTTGTATTGTGACAGGGGTAAGGATGTGAGTGCCGAAAACCTGCATCAAGGTTTTACTCATGTATTTGAGTCGACCTTTGAGAGCACCGAAGGTGTTGCCGAATACGTTGCTCATCCAGATCATGCCGAATATGCAAACAAGTTACTGCCTCAACTCGAGAAAGTCATTGTGGTTGATTACAAGCCCACAAAGGTTAAATTCAATTAAGATGCCTATCTAAATTAATATTTTTCCTCTCCGTGTTATCCATAATCAATGTCTGTTATTTGTCTGCTATAAGACATATATACTGCCATATATGGTTTGTTACCTCGGTGACATGGTGTCTTTGTTAGTGTAACATGGTCATGAATCTTTAAACGATATTTATCATGACTTTATTTTTTTCTTGTTCATTCTAGCTTTTCTACTTATAAAATTGAAGAGAAGGCAATATGTGATTGTGATAGAGATTTTATAGTATGAAATCCATATACTTCAGAGTGGAGAGAATAATTAAGCTCAGATCCCATGATCAGAGGTCTGTTGCAAACATTGACAACTATAGATCATGATAAGACGGACATTATAAACACGATATTTCCTTCGGTTCTCCCATGCACAAAATTGGCAACATCGTAGCTGACTCTAGTTTCCACACTTACAAGATATGCTCGTAAATCGTGACATAGCATGTGTTTGTCCATGCGTGTGCTTAACCGCCGGCCATCTGTTTTTACTCGTCTATGTTAGGCCGCAGCTCTAACAACTGGCTTGCTCAACTGATAGTTGAATTGTTCTTCTATTCGCACTAGCTCGTCCGATCAGCTGTGTTTCTAAAGCTGAAATGTCTTGACTACATATGAAACATCTTTCTTCTGACCTTTTGCTTCTCAGATATTCAGCATAAGCACTACTTAGATATTTAGGACTATCCAATAACTCACCTGAAATTTTTTCCAGACATTTCCCATGCAGATTAAATTTTCTATGAGACAGATTTAAAACCCAAAAATGTTGTATGACAATCTCGTGATTCTCGTCTATCTAATGTACGAGTTTTGAAATATGAGTCTTCACCAAAACATTTGTTGCGAAATGCTATTGTATCAACATCTTGGAAAATCACCGGAAAGAACTAGTGCCTGTGTATTGAATCAAACAATCGTCTTCATGAATCAAGCAATATCATTATGTACATATTGCCTATTTCACCATATGCAATGTGTGCACATGTTGCGACATAACACCCTTAGTTCTAAGGCTATTATTTTGTTTATACAAAATAAATAAGCTTTAGTAATCATCTGGCTTAATTTTATGTCGATCAAGGATTCATGACTTATTGATGATTATAAGAGAGATGTTACCATCATCACAAATAAACTATTAATACCACCAAGTATTCAACTGATACAAATAACAACCAACAATAATTGAACACAACACTTGGTGGGATTAGAACCCAATACAACATGGTATTGGGACTTACGCTTACCATTAGATTAAAGGATTCTTGACTATTATAAGACGGATTTGTTCTGAGAACTAGAAATTTGCCAACTTATATTTGACATTCCAAGTCATACGGTGAATTGTTAATGGCAACATCTCCAAAATCAGACAACATTGGCACAACATAAAAATCCCTAAAATTTTGTATCACATCGCTTCAATCCAACTACAGCTAGGAAAACTTCTCAGTTTCCTTTTCTTCATCACCTTCTTCACCTTGAGAGCATTTCCCACCTTCTTAGAATCCATATATAAATTGAACAACAGCACGCTGCTTCCAGCACTCCCAGGTTCAAGCTTTGCCAATTGTTTCGCAGCTATTTCGGCCATATCCACCCATCCATGATGCCTACATGCTCCTAAAAAAGCTCCCCACACAAATAAATCTGGCTCAATAGGCATTGTTTGGATAAATTCATAGGCCTCAGAAACCATTCCTGCTTTTCCCAATAAATCCACCATGCAAGCATAATGCTCTAATCTTGGCGTGATTTGATATTTTTCCTGCATCATCTGGAAAAAACTTTCCCCAAGATCCACCTTTCCGGAATGAGCACAAGCCATTAGAACCGCCGTGAAAGTCAAGTGATCCAGTTCTTTTTCTGCCATTGTCAACATTTTCTTGAAAAGTTCAATTGCTTCATGGCAGTATCCATGATTTGCATAGCCGAATATCATGGAGTTCCAGGCAACAGAGTTCCGTTTAGACATCTTAAGAAACAATGATTTAGCTCCATCAATCAACCCACATCTAGCATACATATCCACTAGTGCGCTTCTTACATACATGTCCCCTTCATATCCCATTACCACTGAGTGACCATGAATCGCCTTGCCATGCCCCAGATTTGCCATTGTAGCAGCAGCCGGCAATAGACCACTTATGGTGGCTGATGTAGAGAAAATACCTGCTTCCAACATCTGCCGAAATGTAGCAATTGCCTCCTCGTTCCTAAAGTTTTGAACCAAACCAGATATGACAGCCGTCCAGGTCACCACATCAGGCTTAATCCCGTTGGCATCCATCATTTGGAAAACTTTGTGAACCATAATGTCATCATTAGCTTGTGAGAAACCTGAGATCAATGTGTTCCATGTAACAATATCGGGAATCATTCTCCATAGTTTCATTTCATCAATCAAGCCCAATGCTTTTTCGGGAACACCATTTCGAACATAACCCGAAACCATAGCATTCACAGCCACCAAATCCTTCTCCACCATGTCATAAAACACACTTCTGGCCCATCCAACAGCCCCACATTTGGAATACATGTCTATCAATGCACATGTCACGAATGCATCGGCCTCAAACTCACTTTTCAAGGCGACGCAATGTAATCTCTCTCCGGTTCTACGATCACAAAGCTGCCCGCATGCTTTCAGAACACTAGGAAGCACGATTCTATCGCACTTAAATCCTTCCCTTAGCATTTCTGCAAACACATTAATGGCCTCCTGATAATGGCCATCCCGCGAATATGATCCTATGATAGCAACCCAACCACGCACCACTGACTTTGGAATTCTGTCGAACACTTTCCGGGCAAGAGCTAACTGCTTGCACTGTGTGTAAAATGCTATGAGTTCGGAAGCAATGTAGGAGGAACAAGATGATCCATTGATTATCAAATGAGCATGAAGTGATTTTCCTGGTTTCAAGGCTCGGTTTTTGGTGTATATTTGAATCAAAGTGTTATATGAGAAGGGAACGTGCATCTACCTATGTGCAAAAACAGATACCATCCATTGACCCATTCACACACCACAGCAGTTCCATCCCTCCCCTTTCATGCTCATTGATTTGCTACTCTTCAACTCGAAAATTCAGTGAGCCGGGAAATGGAAATCCACAAAACTCAATTTCTCTAATACCGATAATGATATAAAATTAATCTTTTAAATATTTTCAGTAAATATTAACGCTGCCCAGTTTTGTTGTCTTGGATCTTGATCTCGTTTTCAAAGTTCGAACTGATTCAATATCTATGAATTTGTTGGCCTTTCACTTTCAGTTCTATTCGGCTGAAGCGTTAAATTCACACGAAAATGCTGCTTAGTTCACAGACGACCAGGCCCACGGGTCGGTTTTAGCCGTGACCTGAATCGGACCCAGATCGGGGTCAACAGGTCAGTTAACCGGATCAAGTGTTTTGACCCAAACCATGAAGGTATGGGCCGGTTAAGGGTTGCGATATCCGCAACCCATCGAATCACCGGATTTGATCCGGAACCGGCCCGTCAGGTCGTACTTTTTTGAAAAATAATATTTTTGCCGTTGCATGGATTCAATATGTGCAGAACCCAGGGTACCAACCACTAATCCAACTCTTTGTTACTACAGAACTAACACCGGTTTTAAAATATAAAGTTTCATTTATCATAAAATTGTGAAGATTTGATTAATTTGTACTATCTTAATGCTAAACACCTCAGTTAACTATATTGATTATTTTAATTAATATTTACATTTATCCTTTCACTCTTTCAAATATTTAACACGTAAAGTGCAATAATATAATAACTTATTCAAAAACTTTTCATGTCATTTTCTCAATATATTACTATCATAAACATGTACTAATTTTTTTATAAACTATAAAAGTTTCATTTATCATTAAATTGAGAGCATTAATTAATTTGTATTATCTTAAAATGTCTAAAAACTTTAGCATAACTATTTTGATTATTTTAATTAATATTTACATTTATCCTTATCACTCAAATATTTAACTTAAAATTATATAATATAATAACTTACTTATAACTTCAAACGTAATTTTCGAATATCTTACTATCATATCCATTATCTCAATATTTAAACACACAAACATAAACTATTAATAAATTTAAAATTAAAATTTTAATAATATATAATGTTTATATTGATGCACATGTAGCATATATATGTGCACAAGAGTAAAATAAGGAAGCGTAAAATTCGATTTAGTTGTTAATATTAGTGTATCATTATAACAAGAGTGAGACAAATAAGCAAGTTATGTTGCATGTACTTTTAGCGAACATTTAACTTCTAACGATCCCGCATTAGTTTAATGCATTCTTAGTATGAAAAATATGGTTCACAAGTTGGTACACAAGCACAACAACTCACCACCTCTAGTAGCACCACATCAAGACTATCCAAGGCTCAAATGTTAGTTCGTGAGAGGACGAAACATCCACGAGTATCCTCAAGTTCCAATCTGGAACTTGAGAATTATTTAACCATTACATTTGATTTTAGTGATGCACACGAGGAGGCATTAGACATACTGAGATGGTGGTGTCAAAAGACGTAAGTATATCTCATTTTGTCTTTAATGACGAAGGAGATTCTTGCATGTCCTGTTTCCACAGTTGCAGTGGAGAAAGTGTTTAGCATGGGAGGAAACACGCTGGACGAGAGGAGATCTACTATTAGATCGGAGAATTTACAAGCACAATGCATTCTTAACGATTGATCGAGAGCTGCCTCACGAACACAAGATAACCAAAACGAGACAAACGACGACGAAGACATCGAGGGCATTTCTGGAACAACAACTGGAGGAGGCACAAGTGATTAGATGAATTTCCCCATTTAATTAGTCTTTACTTTGTATTGTAATTTTAACTTCTTTTGTATTGTTATTCAATTATATTTATCTTTTGAATTATTTACATTTCAAATTTTCAAATTAAAATCCCAATTATTATTCTTTTAAATTCAAAATCTAATTCAAACAAAAATTAAGATTCGAATTCAAAATTCAATTTAAAATTCTAAATTAATATTCAAATTAATTAAAATTCAAAATAAAATTCAATTAATTGACAAAATATAAATTCAAATTCTATTCAAAATTCAAAAATTCTAATTTTAATTTGAAAATCGAAATTCGAAATTCAAAATTCAAGATATTAAAATTAAATTATAAATTTACATTTTTTTAAAAAAAACGAAAGTAAATTAAATTTTTTTTAAAAAAAACGAAAGTAAATTTTAATATTTTTTAAAAAAACGGTTCCATCCCTGAACCGGCTCGGGACCGTGATTCCAGACCCAGCCCGAAATCGGTTCCCACGGTTCCGAGCCCGGTCCAGGTTTTTCAAATCCTAAATCGACGGGTCGGATCGGAACCGGCCAGTGGCCAGGTCTACTTGTTCATTCACATGGTCGGCTAATTGCACGAGTGCCCCTTATGGAAATTAGTATTGGCACAAAAAACCCTACACAATTTTAATGATATGTGATACCCTTCACCTTTTGATTTAACAATTCATGTGGCCCCCTCGTTGTTGTAATTGTGACTACACGCCCAGGCACACCAAAGGATATGTACTATAGTCTTGTCCGATGGCGCACACTAGAGGACGTGTATTGTAGTCATTTGACACAATCTGAGTCTCTTCGAAAAATTTAACAAAAGTGGGGTTAGTACATGTGACCAATTTTTGGTGTCAGTCCGACATTTGACGCGCCCAGGTCGCTGGCGCACATGAATCAAGCCTTTTCGGTGTACATCGGGTCCCTTGATTTGCACCCCTCCTGCGCAGGCACGCACGAGAGAGAGCCTATCCACTAGGCAAGCTTATAACTCATTAGAACAAAACTCTATATAAACTATCCCTAATTGTATTGTTAAATCAATGTGGGACAAACTATATTACTACCTTTTTTCTTGTTCCACTTTCCCCACTTATATACTTATACATTTTCCATTCAATTCAACAAAGAATCCGATGTTATCTCTAGGGGCTCAAAGCCAATACACGGTTATTTTGCGGCCGGATATTTTCCCGTTGCTTGGTTTCTTGTGTTTCTTTCTGCTTTTTCTAGTTGTTTAGTTTATTAAGTAAATTGTTGGATATATGTAGTTAGGAATATTATTTGTTAGGAACGAAAAACCGGAGGTGTCCGTGAGCTGTACCACAACTTACGTAGGCTCTCACAAAATCTAGACACCAAACACGTAAGTTACGTGCATTTCAAAATTTAAGAATTGAAAACCAGCACGCAACTGTGAAACCAGATCGACGTGTAACTGGACCAACAGCTCTTCGAGCTGGTCCGAATTACCAGCAGCTCTGCGAGCTGGTTTAACACAAACAAACTGGTTTCTTAAATCTTGAGCTGCAATAGCTCAGTGTTCTTGAATGTTAGTGCACCGAGATACAGATTGAGTTATGAGTTAAAATCATGCGAAAACAACTCAAACTGAACTATTATAATCTAAAGCTTTTATAACAATTTTAACAAATATGTAATGCGTGAATGTAAATGCATAAAGCAGTAAAGAAATACGCTGCAATTGAGCTAAATCTCCTACGTCTCCCCTTCTTCCGCAATCGGGAAGGATCCATTAGAAGACTTTGATTACAGCGACCCTTGCTGCAACCTACTCCTACGACCAGCAGCCACAAGAACTCCTAGCAATACCAATGCACACCAGCCTGCAAGCTGCGTGTGTCTAACTCACTTCTTTTACGCCTCTGTGAGAAAGGCTACATACACTTCTTTAACGTCTCAGTGCGAAAGACAACTAGACTTGTTTAACGTCTCTGTCCAAAGACTACAATGGAGAGTTTTATTTTACATTCACTCTAATCTGTTTCGCCAACTCTCGAATGTGAGTGAATGTGTATGTGTGTGAGATTTTCAGTGTAAGTACAATCTCTCAAATATAAAATCTCACACACTGGGAAGTGCTTCTCTGTGAGCTGGTCTCTCGATGCTTCCCAGGGTTTTGCAGTAAACATGTATTATGTTTTAGCTTATGCACACCCACTCTCTCTGCTAGGTTCTCTATCTCTGACTTCTTTCTCCTGCTCTTGATATATAAAGCCGCTTAGCAGATTTGTCCGTTGGACACAAGCTTGTAGCCGTTTGAAAAGTCTTCTAACACTATTGTACTTGTGTCCTTTGGCTTTTAATCTGTTGCAGGCTTTATTTGACTTGAGCTCTTTTCGTCGTCGCTACTGCAGCCTTTGCTAACTTTGAGCTCTGTTTGTCTCGATCAAACAAATTAGTTTGTCTTCTTGTGTTCTGAGATTACACAAACTAATTTTGATCTGGTGCAGGTCTTTTGATCCGTTCTACCAGCTGGTTTTCTTCAGCCGTTTCATCTATGGGCTGGTTGATTCACTGAGCTTGTTCCCCAGCTTTACTACATTCCCAGCTGCTTTTCCTTCCAGCTGGTTGATTCTTTCACTATAGGAGTCTTTCTCTATCTGCATCTGTGAGATCAAACTTCTCACAGATATCATACAACCATCTGGTTTCTCTGATCCGAGCAAGCTGCTTTTGCTGACCTTATAATTTGCTCTTGTCAGCTACTCTTGAGTTGTTCTGAGCCAGCTTGTTCATTATGTGAAGCAGGTCATTTGAGCTGGTTTCTCAGCTGGTTTCCTTCCCATATGGTTGCTTTATTCACTACAGCCGCCTTCTGCTTTCCCATCGTGAGCATCCAGCTGCTGAGGCCCTTGATCAGATTTTCTCTTCCCTGATCTGTTTCACCCGCTCGGCTCTTTTCTCCTTAAGAGCCCTAGTGTTACTTGCTTGTCCTCTTGATCCATTCAGACACCGCATCCAAACCATCAGCAAGCACACTGGTTAAACCACTGGTTGATTGAGCCACTTCTGCGAGGATACTTTAAACCTTATCCACGTAGAGCTGCAATCCAGCACCAGTGATTATGCAATAATCAGTTGTTGGATCTATTTTTACAGATCAGAATCTTAATTTTGATTAACACAAAACCTGCTGATATTTGACTAACGATTTAACTTAAGTGCGCAAGTTGAGCTGAAACATACAAAGATGAACTGGACCAGATCGGACGCGAGATGGAAAAGTACGCCGATGTCGTTCACATGTCCAATCTGGAACATGGAGGGTACGCCCGAGCTGGTATAGCAGAGGACATGTCTAAGCTGGAAAAGTAAGGGGACGCCCGAACTAATCTAGCATAGACATCCAAGCGCAGAGCAAGTGCAGCGTAGAGCAGTTCAATGGAGAAGAAGATGAACAGTGCTCAGAACAGAAAAGATTAGCACCTTCTCAGACAGATAGAAGCGCAGTGTTAATCAGGATAAACTGAGGAACCAGCTAGGAGAAACCAGCTGAGCAACCAGCTGGTAGAGACCAGCTGGGTGAGATCAGTTGAGCAACCATCTCAGAGAAGCGACCAGCTCAGCGAACAGAGACCAGCTCAGAGCAAATAAGTTTGAACACAAATATTTGTGAAGATTGAATTAACGTTGTTCAAACTGATTTGCTTCGTCCTGTTCAAATCAGGTACAGATTAACAGAGCTAAAATCCAGCAAAGGCTGCGACGCAATTAATGAATAGAACTCAAAGTCTATAAAGCCTGCAAACGCATTAAATGACAAAGGACACAAGGTACAACATTGCTAGAACTTTTTAGAAGCCTTTTCAATGGCTATGAACTTGTGTCCAACATATATAATTTGCATAAGAGGCTATATATATATATCAGAAGACAGCAAGCTGAAAAAGAAGAATATAGATATACTACAATAGAAAAAAACAGTGCAGTAAGGCACAACCCAGGAAGACAATGAGTAATTAGCTTTGAATAAGCACTTCCCAGTGTGTGAGAATACATTTTGAGAGTAAGCTTACAATGTAAACTTCTCACACACAGATTCACTCATATATGAGAGCTGAGAGCTTAGTTTTGTTAGAGTAGATGCCCAACTAGCCAACTTGTGGCGTGTGGGTTTTATAGACTCTTGTACAAACAGTCTTTATATATGATATTCGCATTTTCTTATATGGCGTTCTTTACTTTCATTATGTGTAATGATTTACAATTGCGTTGAGTAAAGACCTAGAATGCACTAAAGCGTATGTTAGATGTGATAGTGGGTATGACGGCTATCATGAAACACATCTAATAGTCGCTGTGTATTCTGAACATGTTCCTAGTCGACTGGGCCGTCAAAATGAGGATAAGGCCGCCCAAGTTCGAGACTAGTATCTGCGATGCGAAGTACCATGTTTCATTGGTAGGGAACATTGTGATGTTCTGAGCATGCAGATAGATAGTGACCTGGTGATCTATCGAACTACCCTCCTTCGGACTTTCCAAGTGGTTACCATTTGTCGAGTGGATAAGTC
>KQ989077.1:71178-87186 GCA_001598015.1 Dorcoceras hygrometricum | reverse complement strand
CAATGGTTGTGGGCCCACGGCTAGCTGTATCCCTGAATCATTGAGGGTCACACAAGTACTAGATTCGAGATTCCCGATACTCTACTCAGCTCAATGTGTTGAGCATGAGAAGAGGATTTCGGGAAGTGCGACTTCCTAAAAGTCAACAGGGGTCAAACCGAGCCGCTGTTGAGGGGCAAAACGGTCATTTTGCACTGGGGTTCTGAAAAATGGTTTTTCAGATCATATTATTCAGTTTCGGAAACTGAGTCGATCGGTCCGATCTGATCGGCGATCGGAGTTACGGTGAAGTCTCGGTGATGGAGATGAAACGAATGTTCATCCGTTGGACCCGGGCCCATTGGGCCGGATCCAAGTCCATCACCTATTCTATTTAATATAGGATTATGACTTAACCAAACACAACACTTGATTAACCCTAAACCTAAAAACCGCCTCCCCCTCCTCTCTCAACTCACGCCGCCGCGCGCCGCGCGCCGTCGCCCGCCGCCGCCGCTTTGCCGGAAATCGTTCCGGCCTAGTTTTTCGAGGAGAATCCGTTCGTGCAGAATTCGTCAGTGCTTCTAGTGCAGCCTGACGAAGGAGTCTCGGTTCTGGTCGTGGACCGGATTGGCGTTATCTACCGCAATCTACCGAGAAGAGCCGGGTTCTTGTAATTCCGGTTGGAGCCAGGCACAAGTGCCAGCAAGGAATTCGTTTTGAACGCCCTATGTATGTTGAATTTCGAATTCTATTTTTCGTATTGATCGTCTCCCGGCTTTATTCTATTGTTCTTCCGCTGCCTCGCCGGGGGGCGGATCCGGATCCCCAACAAGTTTAGTTGAGTGAATCACAAGCACAAAAAATCATTGTAGCATTTCTCACAGAGGCGTAAAAAAAGTAAGTTAGACACACGCAGCTTGCGGGCTGGTGTGCATAGGTTGCTAGGAGTTCTTGCAGTCTGCTGGGATGTTGGAATGGGTTGCAGCGAGGGTCGCTGTAATCAAAGTCTTCTTCCATAAACAAATTCGCAGCTTACATTTTCTTTACTGCTTACTGCATTTAGTTTTCTACATCTGCATACATGTGTTTAAAACCAGAGTTAAGCTTTCAATTTACAGAGGGTAGTTCAGGTTTACTTCCGCATGATTTTTATCATACCTGATCTACTTCTCGGTTCTCAAAATCTTTCAAGAACATGAGCTATTGCAGCTCGAGATTTAACAGACCAGATCGTGCGACCAGCTCGCAGCAACCAGCTTAGGCGTGATATGGTTGCTGGTTGCGTGTTGATTTTCTAAATACCTTTTAAATGTACGTAACTTACGAGTTTGGTGTTTAGGCTGTGTGAGAGCCTACGTGAGTTGTGACAGAGCTCACGGACACCCCATGTGTTCCGATCCCAACATCAGTTCTGATTCATATGATGAACTGATTATTGTTGCGCTTAGGATCTGACATGCACTTGATCACTTCGCTCGTCTATACATAGGCACTTGAACACTGCACTTGTACTCTGCACTTGATTTGCGCTTCAACCATTCTGCTCTTCACTTCACTGCGCTTGATCTTCGTGCCGCTCCTGCTCCAAGATGGTTAACCAGCTTGGTGTTCCCTGCACTCTGGAAGTAAACTGCTGAATCAGCTTGGGCATCCCCTTACTGTTTCAGCTAGATATCTTCGACCAGTCCAGCTCAGGCGTCCCCTTACTGTTCCAGTTTGGATATCTTCAGGTCTACTCCAGACTTAGCAAGGCTGCGGTTTTCACGTAGAGCGTTAGTACAATAATAACAGATTTTGTTTGAATCAAACTTAGATTCTGATCTGTAAAAACAGATCCAACATTATTTGACTTAGTTTGTATGAAAACAAGAGTGGTTTATTTAGTATGGAAATTATTAGGCTTATTTTATATGAAGATGATGATGTAATTTCAATTGTCAAAGCCAATACATGTTTAATGAAGATCATCATTGTTGTTTATATTTATGGAATTTCATTTGGCCTACTTCTTGTGATGCTACATCATGGGTGTTTTAAGAAGATGTAGTGTAATGCATCCTCTGTATGTGTATTACTCCAAGTACAACTTGGTTTTCTCTGCATTTCATGTGAAAACAAAAAATCAAAGGTTTAAGAAAATCTTCTATGCGGAATAAATAGAAGGTTTACGAAAATGAAACATGAATTATCAACCATAAATAGTGAGTAGGACAACATAAACATCAAGAAAGAGATGACAAGATAGTCTTAATATCACATATCTTAATATCATTTTTAATGTCTGATAACCAACTTCAAAACAGTCAATTCAAAAATAATTGAAAACATTGAGAAATCAATGACCATTGGTTCAATTACAAAATATAAATTGTCACCCAATCTTTCATCCCTTATTAAATCTTAATTTGTAGATGCTACTGCACTTGAATTACCAGCCATATGAGCTCTTTGCATTAGTTCTTTAAATTGCAACGAAGTTTAAGCAACTGCCGCTGATTTGGAGACTTCATCTCCCACTACATGAGCCCTTCCTCTTGAACTTACACCTGCTCTTGCACTTGCTCTAGACAAATGGTGCATCTGAAATCTTCTTCCAGCATTCTCCAAGTCTTGTGGATAATGAACCCTTGTATCAACAATCAACATACATTCTAACAAAGCTCAAAGCTCTCTTACCCGGAAAGCTATTTGAAGTTTGTGAAGTTGCTGAATTGGAGGTTGTTTACTTCTTCAAAATTGTGGTGACCCATAATGCAAGTTATTAAATTGTTAGTGGCTGTAACATTTGGTACAATAATCAAATTGAAGAGTTACCTCAGGATTTGACTGGGATGCATAAGTAGATTCGGGCTGAGGTCTACTTGAACCATATTTTGGTTGCCTAACTGGGGCACACTTTTTTGTTATACGTAATGGTGTGCTAAGTTTTGATCTTAATATTGCATGCTACACTTGCATGTTCCTTCCCTTGAAATTTAATAATTATAATGGTCAGAAAGATAAAAAAAAAAAAAAAAAGCATTCCACCTATTATATTTTAATGCTATGCCTGCCGTTTACCTTGTTTATTTTATATTTCAGGTGATCCGATTAGAACATGTTGCCCTGTTGTGCCCAAGTTGTGTGTTGTGGATTATACCGAAGCGACGGTGATTATGACGATCATAAAATGTCCAAATTATGAAATAAAAATAATCAACAAGAACGCAAAACAAAATTTACGTGGTACACCAAAAGATTCAGGCTACGTACACGGAGCTACGACAAATTTTAATTGGAAGAAATATTACAAATATATAAAACAAGACTAACCTCTTACTATTCTAACCCGAGTATGAATGAGAATATAATTTTCTCAAAGTCACTCAAGAAACACAGTAATAGTAGTATTAGTAGTATCAATGCCACTATTCATGTTAATGGGAGCGATGGTCTTTTTTTGACTTTTATGTAAAATAATATCAATACCACTTTACATGTTCAATGAGGTATTAATAGATGCATTGTAAATGAATATTCCTCTATATTAATGGCATCGAAGATTATGACATATATCCATTAAGAGAATAAAAAGATTAGTGAATAATGGAGTACTCAATACATTCGATTATACTGTTTTGTGACTTGTGGGGACTCCATTAAAGGTAAGCAGACCAACATATCCAAAAAGGGTGCCAAAATGAGTATTGGAATATTAGAAATCGTACATTCAGATACCGTTGTCCAGATATGGACATGCAAAGTCCGACTTATTTCATATCTTTCTTTGATGATTATTCATGATATAGTATATATCTATTTTTTCATAACAAAAACGAAGCACTTGATGTCTTTAATGTTTTCAAGGTTAAACTTGATAAAAAATGTGAAAAATCAATTAAGATCATGAGAATTGATAGAAGTATAGTATTATGGTAGATACAAGAATGAATATACACTTAGCTAGTTTGTGAAGTTTCTCCAGAATATGGGATTGTTGCTCATTATATTATGTATGGTTCTTCGGACCAAAATGGCTAGCAAAGTGGAGAAATTGGACATTACTGGACATGGTGCGGAGCATGTTTACTAGCCCCAAAATTCCTAAATCCTTGTGGACTGAAACTCTTGAGATAGAGATAGTTGTATATATTTAAACCATGTTCTAGCCAATACTATCCCAAAGACTTCGTTTGAATTATTTAAAGGTTGGAAATCGAGTTTACGACAAATAAACATCTAGGGTTGTCCTTCTGAAATCAGAGTTTGCAATCCACAAGAAAAGAAACTGAATTGAAGACCTATAAGTAGATATGTCATGGGGTATACAAAGAAACAAAAGAGTACAGATTCTACTGTTCATCTCATATACTAGAATTGTGAAATCAAGAAGTGAAAATTTCTTGAGAATGATCTTATTAGTGGGAATGGTCATTCAATGTATTGTCTCCGAGAAAGATCACATTAACATACAACCAGTTTATTCAAGTGATTGATTGATTGTCACTCACGGCTCTCAAGTTAAAATGAGTGTTAGACAATCAATTATTGAAGTTCTACTAATCGTTGTTAAAAGTCTAGTAGATCAAGTTGTTAATGAGAAATAACGAGAAATTATCGATCAACAAATTGCTCAAAATAATAGCTTGAAGAGATCCAGTATTCTGGATATAATGATAGTGTTGTGTATTTAAAAGAATCAGATTTTAAGATCAGGGCTAAAAATGATCCTGAAATTTTTTTACAAGCTATGAGTTGTAATTAATCAAAACTATGGCATGATGCTATGAGAGAGGAAATGAATTCTATGGCACTTGAAGAAATTTGGGATCGTATTCAGTTGCGTATTCAGTTGCCTGATGGTGTTAAAGCCACTGGATATTGCCATAGAAGAAATTTGGGATCGTATTTAGTTGCGTGATGGTGTTAAAGCCATTGGATATAAATAGGTCTTTCAAACAAAGGAGACGCATTACGTGACATTGAAAGCTGTAAACCAAGGCTTGTCACTAAAGTATTCACTCAATAGAAGGAATATATTACAAGGAGGAATTTTATCACGTATTAAAAAATACTCTCCGTATTATTCTATCATTAGTTGCATATTTTGACTTGGAACGGCAACAAATGGATTTGAAAATGGCTTTGCTCAGTAGATACTATAGGATGAGGTTTACATGGAACAACTCGACGAATTCTCCTCTTGCAATGGTAACGATTGGTATGCAAGCTGAAATCCATTTATGGATTGAAAGAAGCTTCCCGTCAATGGTATTTGAAATTCACGATATTATCTCTTCGTTTGAATTTGTTGAGAGCATAATTACTATATATACCAGAAAGTCAGTGGGAGTAAGATTTGTTTCATTATTCTAAATATAGATGACATGTTACTTGAATGAGGTGAAACAATTATTCTTTAAAAACTTTGACATGAAGAATATGAGTTATACATCTTATGTTTTTGGCATTAAGATCCATAGCGAATAAATTCGAGGTATTTGTTTCAAGAAGCCTATATCAACAAGGTTTTTGAGAGAGATCATATGAAAGATATAGCTCCTATTGCAAAAATATGACAACTTCAGTTTGGATCAATGCTCAAATAATGATTTGGAATGAGAACAAATGAAAAGCATTCCCTTATGCTTCTACTATTTGAAGCATGACATATGCGCAGGTTTGTACTAGACCTGATATTGCATTTGTTGTTAGGATGTTGGGCCGCTATCAGAGTAATCTATGTATACTGGAAAATAATTTGCTACTTCGATGTTGACTACGTTGGCTGCATTAATTCATGAAAACTCACTACATGATATATTTTCATACTAGCCGGTTGAGCTAAATCTTGGACAAATGCAAAGCAGACATTGACTGCAACTTCAACTATGGAAACTGAGATCTTATTTTGTTTTTTGGCAACCTCATATGATGTATGGTTGAAGACTTTCATATCGGGCTTAGAATATTGATTTTGTATCTAAGCCATTAAGATATATGTAATAATTTAGCTGATTTTTTATGCTAAAAATAATAAAAATTGATATTCGAAACAAACATATCGATATTAAGTATTTGGCTATAAAAGAACGTGTTAAAGATAAGACAATGATTATCAAACACATTAGCACTGAACTGATGATTGTCAATCTTTTGATTATAGACATGCCACCAATTTTATTGATCATACAGAAAGAATGAGACTTCTCCTTCATGTAATTTTATTATAAGAACAAATTAATGAAACTCAATATGATATTTTCTCATTTTTGTTGTATACACATTTATTGATAGAGAAAGATCAATGAAAGTTAGACCTAAAAAACCTAAGTTTTATTCATTGAATTACAAGTTTGAAAGATATAATGCATTGTAATACATTGAATAATACTCGGTTCTCAAAATCTATCACCATGATTCATATATTTTGATATCTTCTAGTGTGAATAATTAGATATATGTAAGTCAAGTGAGAGAATTTAAGAAATATTCATATTGACAAATACTTATGTGGCTCGTATCATGACAAGCCAAAGAAAGATAAAATTGAGAAAATAATAACGACGACCATAGTCTACAAATTGGGCAGAAAAATACATGTGTTGTCTTGACTTTAGACTTTTGAAACACAGATTCATCTCCCCTTTTCGACTCCCGTGCTTGTAAACTCATCGATGGTATGAGAAATACCTATAAATAGCAACATTTGAGATCGCTAAGCACAAGGTGCATAAGAAAATAAGACACTATCCGTAAAGGGTCGAAGTGTTTAGAAAGCTTCAAAACCGAAGGAAAAGAAAGCGGATACCTACAAATTATTCAATAGCCGGAGGTAATTTTCGATTTTCTTTCATATTTTATAGATCATGTTCGTTTACGTCAAAAACATGATTTTTTTGAGAAAATTTTCAACAATCATAACTCCTCAAAGAAACTGAATCTTGCATGCATTCCAAATTCTCAAGCAAAAAATAGTGCACATTTACCTTGAACTGCTGGATTGAAAATAAAAATGCATGTCGCAGTGGATAACATCATATACAGCCCAGCCCTTTTCCAAAAGAGTAGGGAGGAGCAAAATTAGTAATAATCCAACAGTTTTAAAAACGGAAAAGAAACCAAGAATATCAAGTCCTCACTAGACTCGGTGTCCAGTTCCTCCAATCTAACTTCCCTATCGATCTGTTCCTCGACACAATTTCAAGAAAATCAAAACCTTTTTTCCGGGTGGAGTTTTCACATTTTCCTGGCTCCGATTCCACAGGTTCTTCCCCAACATGTTTACTATCTCGGGATACACTTTTAATATTTGGAAGCGATGCTTCATTGATTATACTTCCAAGCATCTCAATTATCTCACTCATTTTTGGACGTGATGTAGGATGCTTCATCAGACATTTGTTGGCAAGTGATGCAACTTTCTGTGCTGATTTCATGCAATATTGTCCTTCAAGCCTTTGGTCTAATATCAGGTGAAACTTTTTTGGATCGGATACATAAGGTCGTACCCATTCCAAGAGTTTCTGCTCTCCTCGTGGCAAGTTTCTTTCCAGAACTCGTCTTCCTGTAATGAGTTCATAGAGAACTACTCCAAAGCTCCATACATCACTTTTAGTAGTGAGTCTGCCAGTGTGGATGTACTCCGGAGCTGCATAGCCTACAGTACCAACAACCTGAAGGAAATAATTCAGCCGAAAAATAAAGGGTTGCATCATTAACAAAAAATATATGAAATTAAGACAGATCAATGGTCATGTAATTTATATTTAGGTACAAAAAGAAACCTTCAAAAGAAGTAATAGTTCTGTCTGAGAAACAAATTAAACTCACCGATGTTGAAACGTGATTGAGTCCAGCTGCTGGACCTTGCCTAGCCAGTCCAAAGTCTGACAGTTTGGCATTGAAGTCTTCATCCAAGAGGATGTTCGAACTCTTGAAGTCTCTGAAAATCAACTAAACAAACACAAAGACAGATCAAAGCCATATCGGAAAAGCGATAGCAATGAAGGGGAAAAATAGAGGCAAGCATTTTACATTTTCGTATCAGAATATGGAGATGGAGAAGTTAGTTGAGCTCCATCGAGCTTTTAACCCAGATGTTTAATTTCTTAAATTAACCAATGTACTTTTAACCCAGAATTAAATGATAAAGATGTTTGATATCTTAAATTAACCAATTTAATCTCATTCTTAAGACGCAAATCTCTACTTCAAGAAAAAAGACAAGTATTTGAGACGAATGACCTGAAATTCCATTTCTTCATGAAGGTATGCCAAACAACGAGCTGCATCTTGAGCAATTCTTAACCTTACTACCCACGGAAGATGATTTGATGATCGGGTCAGCAAATGGTCCTCCAAGCTTTTATTACGCATAAGCTCATACACCAGAAGCCGCTGAATCCCCCTTTCATCATCTTCAGCACAATATCCAACTAGCTTAACAAGATTAGGATGATTCACAAAGCCCAATAAATTGACTTCATTCATCCATTCCTTGTGCCCCTGGTCACTAGAACGCAAAAATAAACACCAACAAAATGTGTCTTGTCACTACATCAAACTTGTGAAACAAAAATCATAATACATGATTCTTGCCGTTACAGTTGCTAACAAATCAACAAAGAGCAACACAAAGCCAAATCTGTTTGTTTTTTTGTGGACCTGAATGCAAATAAACTTTGTTGTTTTTCTTGCCATCAATTTCTTCAAGATTAAAGATCAAAGGCAATTCAACATGAACTAAAATTTGGTAAATTGGTTGTTATGCAAACAAATCTAAGAAAACCAGTTGGCAGAAAATAGGACTGAACAAAGCTGTCAAAAGATGCCTATTGCAGAAAAGAATGGCTGAAACCTTAGAAATGGATGACCAAAACAATAAAAGTATGGATGGCACAACTAAGTATTAGATTTTCAGAACAAGGTGGTTGCACGACAGATTAAGGGAGTGTTTACAAGAGTTCTTCGGACGCAGAAGCAACCATGGTAGAAGTGATTTTGAGTGTGCAAAGATTTTCCTAAATTATAATAATGGAAGATGTTTCTGAATATTTGTGAATATTGCTCTTCTATCCCTGCTTATTCTTCAACTTTTCTAATTTATAATCAAAACGTAGAAGCAGAAAAAAATATCTCAATCTTACTTCTAGGTTTTAAATACAAATTACATAAGTTGGATCATAAACAGAACTAGAAACAATATTCACAAAAAATCAAATCCACTTCCACGTTATTATAATTTTTAAGGTGTCTACAAACACTTCGAAGCACGATGAAAGTGTTTTATAGAAGCTCTTGCAAACACTCCGCAAGTGTGGATGGCTGGAAGCCAAAGGGGACAGACGATTAAAACGTGTGCTAAATTAAAAATCACGACCACTTAATTATATAGATAATTAGCTGTTATATGTGATGATCTTTAATAACCAAAAAAGTTATATATATTTTTTTGAAGACCAGCGGTTCATCACTCCCACACAACACACAACTCTCTTTGAAGAGAATATTCATCGAAGTGATCAGTGAAGGAGAGCAAAAACGTGAGGGAAACATGAGAAATGACTCAATCCATAGGCTCCAAGATTTGAATCACTGAACGAAGGGACCAATATTGATTGAGACCTGACATAATATTTTACAAGCCAATTTCCTACGCAAAATCCATCATCATCATATCTTTTATACATTTTCTGTGAGACCATTGTGGAGCGTTAAGTTCTTTAAATACCAACTCAGACTAAGGGTACATATCCAGTCTTTGTATGCTTATAGAAGTGCTGGTTCTAAATAAAGTAACCGTTGAATCAAGATTAGAACACCAGGCAAGATGGCCCACAGAACATGAAATGTTCTCCCAATATCCTCATCCTTTCCAAAGGAAAAGGTATTTTCTTTTTTACCCATCCAATCAAATTGGATCTTCTCATTCCTGTATAGACAATAACAGATCCATGAAATATATCAACGAAATTCAAAAACTTGACTGAAACTATCATATTTCTACCTCCTTCAAAATAAACTAAAATCTACACCAGTATTACAACATACATGATAAACAAAACTCAAGAAACAGCCGACAAAGATCCATGGTACGAAAAGGGAACATTCACATTAGGACAGAGAATGTTGAAGAGCATGCCTGTAATCCATTCCGATTCAACTGCTTGACAGCGACATCCATGGCCGATTCCGACCCGGACCTGGAATCCAGGATCCTGACCCTACCCCGAAACACACACCCGAACCCACCTTCGCCTATGAGTAGCGCGCGGCTGAACCCCCGAGTGGCTGATTTCAGCTCAGAGAAGGTGAAAGCACGCAGATCATTGGCCCGCCTCCGGGTGAGGAGATCCTGGAATGAGACCGAGGAATCGAGCCAGTCCCCGAGAGAGTCGGAGTCAAGGTCCGACCGTCGCGTGTCCATGTTGGTGGAAGCTATACTGAGGGAACGAACCCACGACACTTTGCGCGGAACGCCGCCGGCGCCGCCGTCTCCGGGGCTCCGGTCCCCATTGATGAAGTGGAAGCATTTCATATTCCGCGGTGGAATCGAATAGTCAGAGATGATGCATTGTGTTTGATTATCATCATCAGTTGAAGAAATCAAGAATGGGAAACAGCAACTTTGACCATGTCATGAAGCAGTTGCACATACTGTCTTTATTATTTCTTTTATAGAAGTATATTGCAAAGAAAAAAACATTAATGTTTTGGTTTAGGCATCTCGAAATAATTTTTTTTCCCATGTGGTGAATTCATCATAAAGAATTTTGATTATCTGAAATTGAAAAAATGATTTTATTCTTCAAATAATGTTATGAGTTAAATGTTTTTACCCCATGCTAACATGGTTTTTGTCCAAAAATAAAACTATAAATGAATAGTAGTGTTAGCTCGAGTTACCAAGCTTGCTGGTGAAATTAGATTTGTGCAAAATTTTTAATAAGCATGCAAATTAAACCTGATTCTTGTGTCTTGTGTTTAGATAATATTAAAAAAAATCATAATTTTGGTGGATAAATTTCAAAGTTGTTATAAGGGGGAGTAGTAACTGATATAGGCATATTAGGAAGTCAACGAGTCAGAGTACCACAAATTAATACAACCCGTTTAATGTTGTTTAGATCAGACTCATTGTCATGGAAAGAGGAGATTAAATTGAAAGGGAAGGACTTTAACAAGGAGGATTACTCAACAATCATCATCCTTTCATATTTTCGGGCAAGCACAAGCTTCTCATTTTCTAGTAATCTTTATATTTTGGTTGTTCAATCTTTATATGCCATCAACTCATTTATTTTTCTAATATTAACAATTGCCTTCGTGAAAATATGTAAGTTTGTTTCAATTCCAATCATTCACTTATATTTCCTAGTTTTTGTTGGGACGGAGGAATTAAGATAAATTTGAGGTAATACTACGTTGGAATATCGATCACAAGAGTAAAATTAACAATTTAAGAAGAATGTAGAGTTACCAAGCTTGCTGGTGAAACTATGCAATTAAAACTATCAAATATTATGTTATTACATATACCATGACAGCAAACCCTTTACCCATATAATAATGATGTGTCTTCTATAATCCATAGAAACTTTTCCAGATCAACCCGAATGATAGATGACATATTGTGAAAGACAAGTGGCTTATCGAAACTGTATTGAAAGAAAAAGCGATGTATAGTCTCGCGTACACAACCAATAACTGAAAACAAACGGAAACGAAGCTTCTCCTTGGCATAAAGTCAAAGGAACAGAAGCATGCTTAAAAGGCGGAATTCCTGGATGCCACACCATAGATTGCCTGAGCGTCTCGGAGCTCAGCATTCCTGATAATGAACTAGTCAATGCCAAACGAGTGAGATATGAACCAATTGCCCAGCAGAGTAATAAATTATATATATATATATATATATATATATATCAGTTTATCATCCTTATTGATATTTCATTATCGTGGCCCATCTCCCATGACCCAAATAGTGTCTTTAGGTACCATTTGGCTTACGATGGTGATCAAAGATGCATAATATAAGGATAAAAAATCAATATAATTAACTAGATATGATAATTGTGTACGACACTAATGTTTTGTATAACTTGAATCAAGCATTGTGCGAAGATAGGATGAGTAAACAAAGCAATAATCATCCACAGGGGTACAGACGAGTTGGTAAGACTTGGGATGATGTGGAGTACTTCTCCGACTTCACGGGTTCGATTCTCGTGTGGAGCATATTCCCTACTGAAATATTGTGGATGTATGCTTTGGGAGTTAGTCCGTTATATAACTCCTCACTCCTGAACCGCTTCCTATTCGTGTATATCCCTCAATTTAAAACATGTATAGACAAAGGGGCATCTGACATATATAGTGGGTTAGCCAAACAAAGCAATAATCTTTTATATTACTGACTTAACGATGCCTAAATTAGTAAAATAAATAATAACCTGAAACTGCTCTCACTGCTACAAAAATGACCTTTAACAACATGCAATAGACAATGGATTCATAAAATACAGTTGTTTTTTAATTTATAACAACGTTTTTGATGAAATCCGTTGTTGATGAGCGCGTTTTCTACCAAAACGACAACGGTTATTAAAAATCGATGTCTTATGGTATTGTTTTTGGCGCAACGACAACGGTTTTATTAAAGTCGTTGTCATTGAGCCTTTTTTTAAAAAAAATGATGTCGGAAAACGACAACGATGTCGTTACAACCGTTGTCATTGAGGTGTTTTTAAAAAAAATGCGAGGGCCAACGACAACAGTTTCGTTCAATCCGTTGTTGTTTGAGCATGACATTTATTCCAAAATCGTTGCAAGCTTTCTACGTAATATTCCTATTTCTTCCTTGCCCTAGCCCTCTTTCGATCGTCTCCATATTTTCTCCTTCGATTCGTTTAATTGGTCACTAACCTAGCCCTCTTTCGATCATCTCTTGCATGTTCTTGTGTTTTAACCTTGAAATTGAAGCTGATGTGTTTAGCTAACTTTGGATTTCTTGGTTGAAGCTTCGGGAAAGAGGAGACCTGCTAGTCAGCATTAAGGTACATTTTTCTCATAACTCTATTCGTAGATCGATTTGGGAGGGATGATTTGGAGGTGGAAGAAGACCACCAATCCAATTTCCTATTTCCCTATTGTTTCGAGGAGTTTGACATAGCATCACTCTGCCCACATTTTGAAGATGAACATCCTTCTGAATCCAGACGTGCCGTGAGTTTCTCTTTGCATTTATGTACGTATATGTTTTTCTATGTACACTTTCTTGTGATTGTTTTACCCTTGGAGTTTGTAATTTCGTAGACTACTTGGACATTGTAATGATTTGAAACTATTAAGGGATTTATTGTGAGGTCTGAATGATTAGTGGATTAATTGATATAATTAATCGGGTTTATGCGTAGACCAGATCAGGCACGAGCTGATCTGGGGCAGATCAGCTCTAAGCTGAATTGCTTTGTGGAGCGTGAGCTGATCTGTGTGTGGAACAACTCTGAGCTGAACTGCTTCGTTGAGCATGGAGCAAGTCTTCAAGTCGTAAGCTGTTTTGGAGATAATAGCATAGTAGCGAAAAACTTCGGAATTTTGATGTATGAGCGTAAACTGTTAGGAGCTGGAGTGTATGCTGATCTATGTAGAACGGTTCTGAGCTGAACTGTATAGTTGGGTGTTACGCTGGTTTTCATCGCGAGCTATTTCTGGGGAAAACAGCTTAGGAGTGAGCAGTCCTGGAAGGATCTGTGTAGCATAGCTAATGCGAACTGGAGTCTTAGCTGGATACATCTTAGGGATGTTATGGGTGCCTTGAGATGAATGTTCAGATTGCGAGTGTTGTGCAACGTCGTTTAGTGGTATCAGCTTAGACATAAGCTGGTAGTAGCGTTCTGTGTAGGCCAGTGTTATTTGATGTCTTCAGCTTGGATGAGAGTGGTTCATAGTATCAGACTAGTCGAGAGTTGTTCGTGGTTTCAGCTTTGGCGAAAGTTAGTCGTGATAGTCATCTTTGGCGAGAACTGCTCAGTACGGGTAAACTAGCCAGTGCGTGATCTGACCTATGCTGCGAGCTGAAGCTGCTGTGCATGTTGTGAGCTATTTCGTGCTATCAGATCGGGTGTGAGCTGGCTTAGCTCTTCTGAGCTAGATGGTGCGAGATATGCGTATGCGAGAGCTGAGCTGAGTGCGCAAGCTGATATGTGAGTGCGAACTGTTTGACGAGCGTGATCTGGGCAGTGAGGGCGTAAGCTGCCCTCAGAGTGTAATCTGTGTGAGGTGTGAGCTGGAACTGTTTGGAGAGTGTAATCTGTGTGTGCGTGTTCTGAGAGTGTAATCTGTGTGAGCGTGATCTGGCCTGTGGTGCGAGCTGATGCTGCTGTGCATGTTGTGAGCTGTTTCATTATGTCATATCGGGTGTGAGCTGGCTTAGCTCTTCTGAGCTAGATGGAGCGAGATATGCGTATGCGAGAGCTGAGCTGAGTGCGCAAGCTGATATGTGAGTGCGAACTGTTTGACGAGCGTGATCTGGGTAGGGAGGGCGTAAGCTGCCCTCAGAGTGTAATCTGTGTGAGGTGTGAGCTGGAACTGTTTGGAGAGTGTAATCTGTGTGAGCGTGTCCTAAGAGTGTAATCTGTGTGAGCGTGATCTGGCCTGTGGTGCGAGCTGATGCTGCTGTGCATGTTGTGAGCAGTTTCGTGATGTCAGATCGAGTGTGAGCTGGCTTAGCTCTTCTGAGCTGGATGGTGCGAGATATGCGTACGCGAGTGTTGAGCTGAGTGCGCGAATTGATATGTGAGTGCGAACTGTTTGGTGAGCGTGAGCTGGGCAGTGAGGGCGTAAGCTGTTCTGAGAGTGCAATCTGTGTGAGGTGTGAGCTGGAACTATTTGGAGAGTGTAATTGTTGGCACAGCGACAGATCCGGAACCTGCTCCCGGGGCACAACGGAAGTTTAAAAAATTATGTTCCCAAGAACGGTCATACACGAAAGAATAAAACTAAACATAGGATGTTTAGAACATTTATCTTTGGCGATTTGGCGCCCGGCTCCGACCAGTCCATGGCAATGACACCCTTCAACGGTGAACAGTTGAATGAACGCCCAATACAATCCACGATCGGAATCTCAATTCCTTCACTGGTCTGCACTAGAAAACCAGTGAAGATTTCATGAACGGAACCTTCACACCGAGACGGTCGGAACGAATTCCGACGGCGACGGCGACGACGATGGGGAAGGAGGAGGGCGAGAGTGAGGGGAGGGGAGTTGTGGAGGAGTTGTCAATACAACTTGATACATTTGAGTGGCTCCGCTTAAGCCCTTATTTATAGATATTTAATGGGCTTAAACCATGTTAATAGGCTCAGGTCATGTCCAGATCCAGGGAACATTGGTGTCAAGTCCATCGTTGTGGCTTCATCATAATCCTGATCGATGATCAGATCAGACCGATCTGCACAGTTTTCAAAATTGAACATTATGATGTGAAAATTTCAGACCACCTAATCCAAAATAGCAGTTAGGCCCCTATCAGCTAAAAGAAAAGTCATACTTCCCCAGCCAATTTAGGAAGTCATATTTCCAACCTTCCTCCTACTATACTCAAAACTTTGAGTAACATTTTCGTATGGGAATTGAGAAACGAGTTCTTGTGACCCTCAATGGTTCAGGGAACAGTTAGTCGTGGACTATACAACTCTTTGTGACTCCGAAAATATATTTTTGGACTTATCCATCGGACCATGGTAAAGCATCTAGCTGTTAGAGTAGATGCCCAACTAGCCAACTTGTGGCGTGTGGGTTTTCATTGACTCTTGTACAAACGATCTTTATATATGATATTCGCATTCTCTTATATGGCATTCTTTACTTTCATTATGTGTGTAATGATTTACAATTGTGTTGAGTAAAGACCTAGATTACACTAAAGCGTATGTTAGATGTGATAGTGGGTATGACGGCTATCATGAAACACATCTAATAGTCGCTGTGTATTCTAAACATGTTCCTAGTCGATTGGGCCGTCAAAATGAGGATAAGGC
>KQ989077.1:51414-70425 GCA_001598015.1 Dorcoceras hygrometricum | reverse complement strand
CAGGGGTCAAACCGGGATTTGACTCTGTTGAGGGGCAACACGGTCATTTTGCTATTTAGGGTTTGATGATCTGAAAAATTGTTTTTCACATCATACATTCAGTTTTTGGAAACTGAGTCGATCGGTCCGATCTGATCGGCGATCGGAGTTACGATGAAGTCGCAGCGATTTATATCGCTTTTGGACTCGGGCCCGTTGACCGGCCCAAGTCCAACATTAAGTCTATATATGTCTAGACTTAATTAAGAGACATATAACATAATCATTAATCACACAAACCCTTCTAAAAAAACCCTAAGCACCGCCGCCCTCCCTCTCCTCTCTCTCGACCGCCGCCGCCGCCGCCTTGAGCCGCCGCCGCCGCCGCCCCGTTGTCGCCGGAAATTTGTTTCCGGACAACTTTTCGAGGAGAATCCGATCGTGCAGATCTCGTCAGGACTTCTAGTGCAGTCTGACGAAGGAGTTTCAAATCTGGTCGTGGACCGGATTGACGAATCTACCGCAATCAACCGAGAAGCGCCGGGTTTTTGAAACACCGGTTGGAGCCAGGCACAAGTGCCAGACAGGTAACTCGTTGAAACACCCTATGTATGTTGATACATATATTTGTTTGATAATTCGTATTGATCGCATCCCGGTAAAATTTTTGTTCTTCCGCTGCCTGCCGGGGTGCGGATCCGGACACATCCCAACACTAGCAACATCGCCCCATGATCCCCTAGGTATCGCTGATAGCGCCTGCAAGAACCAGTTGGTCATGGTTAGCGTACAGTACGGTCCTTTCAGCTCAAATATCCCGATCGAATCAACGACCATTGGTAAATCGAGAGTCGCTAGAGATTCTATAGCCATGCATACATCTTGGAGATCAAATAGTGACATCGCATGTGCTACTAGGTAAACCCATTTATTTAAAACATATAGTTTTGTCACACTATTATCTTCTCAGATAGAATAGGATATCCACACACAAGGGCGAGCAGTGAATCCTCGACAACGAAACATCGAATCCTACATGCATCGGGACCTCACACAGTCCCGTCACCTGATGACCCCAACGGAGTTGGTAAAGGGGTCAAAGTGAGGCATCTATCAGGTAGAGTCTCAATTATTTTTCGAGTAGTAAGGACTAATCTGTACAACCAAGACCTCGGACTTAATCCACTCGACAAATGATAACCACTTGGAAATTCCGAACGAGGGTAGTTCGATAGATTGTTAGAGTAGAGGCCCAACTAGCCAACTTGTGGCGTGTGGGTTTTATAGACTCTTGTATGAAACGATATTTATATATGATATTCACATTTATTTATGGCATTCTTTATTTTCATTATGTTTATAATGTTAACAATTGTGTTGGATAAAGACCTAGAATATACCACATGTAATATGTGTGAGGTTGTGAGCTGGAACTGTTTGGAGAGTGTAATCTGTGTGAGCGTGTCCTGAGAGTGTAATCTGTGTGAGTGTGATCTGGCCTGTGCTGCGAGCTGATGCTGCTGTGCATGTTGTGAGCTGTTTCGTGCTGTCAGATCGGGTGTGAGCTGGCTTAGCTCTTCTAAGCTGGATGGTGCGAGATATGCGTACGCGAGTGCTGAGCTGAGTGCACGAATTGATATGTGAGTGCGAGCTGTTTGGTGAGAGCGAGCTGGGAAGTGAGGGCGTAAGATGTTCTGAGAGTGCAATCTGTGTGAGGTGTGAGCTGGAACTATTTGGAGAGTGTAATTGTTGGCACAGCGACAGATCCGGAACCCGCTCCCGGAGCGCAGCGGAAGTTTAAAAAATTATGTTCCCAGTAACGGTCATACACGAAAGAATAAAACTAAACATAGGATGTTTAGAACATAAATACTATCGGAGTGAAACAAGAGATAGAAAGAAAAACATAAACTAGACTAAATTAGTAACAAGTAAACCTTATTTACCTTTGACGATTTGGTGCCCGGCTCCGACCAGTCCACAAGGGCAATGACACCCTTCAACGGTTGAACAGTTGAAAGAATGCCCAATCCAGTCCACGATCGGAATCTTAATTCCTTCATTGGTATGCACTAGAAAACTAGTGAAGATTTCACGAACGGAAACTTCACGTCGAGACGGTCGGAACGAATTCCGACGACGACGGCGACGTCGACGGGGAAGGTGGAGGGCGAGAGTGAGGGGAGGGGAGTTGTGGAGGAGTTGTCAATACAACTTGATACATTTGAGTGGATCCCCTTAAGCCCCTATTTATAGATATTTAATGGGCTTAAACCAGGTTAATAGGCTCATGTCAGGTCCAGACCCAGGGAACATTGGTTTCAAGTCCATCGTTGTGGCTTCATCATAATCCTGATCGATGATCGGATCAGACCGATCTGCACAGTTTCCAAAACTGAACATTATGATGTGAAAATTTCAGACCACCTAATCCAAAATAGCAGTTATGCCCCTATCAGCTAAAAGAAAAGTCATACTTCCCCAACCAATTTAGGAAGTCATATTTCCATCCTTCCTCCTACTATACTCAACACTTTGAGTAACATTTCCGTATGAAAATTGAGAAACTAGTTCTTGTGTGACCCTAAATAGTTCTTGTGTGACCCTCAATGGTTCAGGGATACAGTTAGCCGTGGACTACAACTCTTTGCGACTCCAAAAATACATTTTTGGACTTACCCATCGGACATGGTAAAGTATCTAGCAACATCGTTTCATGATCCCCTAGGTATCACTGATAGTGCCTGCAAGAACCAGTTGGTCATGGTTAGCGTACAGTACGGTCCTTTCAGCTCAAATATCCCGATCGAATCAACGACCATTGGTAAATCGAGAGTTGCTAGAGATTCGATAGTCATGCATACATCTTGGAGATCAAAGAGTGACATCGCATGTGCTACTAGGTAAACCCATTTATTTAAAACACATAGTTTTGTCACACTATTATCTTCTCAGATAGCATAGGATATTCACACAAAAGGACGAGCGGTGAATCCTCGACAATGAAGCATCAAATCCTACATGCATCGGGACCTCACATAGTCCCGCCACCTGATGACCCCAACGGAGTCGGTAAATGGGTCAAACTGAGGTATCAATCATGCAGAGTCTCAATTATCAATCAAGACCTCGGACTTAATCCACTCGACAAATGATAATCACTTGGAAAGTCCGAACAAGGGTAGTTCGATAGATCACCAGGTTTCTATCCATCTGCATGCTCGGAACATCTATATGTTCCATACCAATGAAACGTGGTACTTTGCATCGCATATGCTAGTCTCAAGCTCGGACGGCCCTCGTCGTCTTTTGGATGACCCAATTGAACATGAACTAGTTTAGAACACACAGTGACTATTATATGTGTTTCATTATAGCCATCAAATCCACTATCACATCTAACATACACTATAGTGCATTCAAGGTCTTTATCCAACAATTTGTAATCATAATAGTGAAGATGAAGAATGCCATAAATATTCAAATTTCATATATAAAGATCGTTTTACATAGAGTCAACAAGAACCCACATGTCACAAGTTGGCTAGTTAGGCACCTACTCTAACAGTAATATATGTGAGGGTGTCTTGAGAGTGTAATATGTGTGGGTAGGATCTAGTCGGTGGCACTATAGATCAGATCACGGGATTTAAGTGTATATATTGACTTTGACCGTGTGCACGTCATTCACTTCCAATACTTAGCATATTTTCTCTCGAGAGAGCGAACCTTACCCTGTTGTGAATCCCTTATTGTGCACCGAACCCTATCTTCTCCGATTTCCGGCATTAGACGTCTCAGCTTGGAGCAAGGCGGGTCGCGTTGAGTTCCTCTTCTCAAGATCATTCTTTCGATACCGATTTTGGAGCCGTTGGTTGGCTGAAGTGAGCGCGACGTAGTGAAGGCGTACTGACTTTTTCAGATTTTCGGTTAGTTGGTTCTTCAGCTCCGGTAGCACCTTCGGGTAAGTGTTAGTTCTTGTTATGCGCTTTGTTTAAAGCCAGTTATCGTATTTGGGGATGTAGGTTCGAGTTGGGCTGAGCTGGTATCTCCCAGTTCTGTTTCTGTCGTAGTTTGTGCTCGAAAAATAATACAGCAGATTAGGTAATGTAGTGAATTCCATCATTTTGTTGCATTCTTGTTCGCTCTTCAACACGAACTGCTTGTCAAATATTATGCAATTAATATTTATATGGCCGCTCTCTTTCTATCTGTTTCTCAACAACACTGGATCGTCCAAAGCTTTAGAATTGTCTCTTGGGCTCAGAAACCACTCGGTGGTAAATTGGTTGTGTATAACTTTTATCCATTATATGGAATACAGGCAATTGTCGTGACCATTTATCGTTCAAAGTGCAGGAAACTATGAAGGCCATTGTTTCTACCGGATGTGTGAAGCACTTGTGTTGGATCTGTGTAACAAATCATATCTTAATTTTGATAAATACAAAACCTGTTGTTATGTTTCTAATGATTTAATTGAATCATGCAGGTTAAACTGTAGCAGATCAGAAGCGAGCTGGTTCAGAACAGACGCGAGCTGAAGAAGCGAATAGTAGCAGATCAGAAGCAGCTGGTTCACAACAAACATGAACTAAAGAAGCAAACAGTAGCAGATCATAAGCAATCTCGTCCAGATCAGATGCGAGCTGAAGAGCTGTACTGTAGCATATCGGGAGCGAGCTGTAGCAGCTCGGAGCAAGCTGGATCGGAAGCAAGTCGGAAACAACCTGGATGCAACAAACTGAGTGCTATTGAGAAAGATGTACAAGCTGGAATAGTATGGGATGTCCAAACTGGTCCATCAGATGACATCCAAGCTGATCCAACTTAGAGCGAAGATCAGCACATAAGAAACCAGTTTAGAGCAGGTATCAGCTCAGGAGAGAAGCGTTCAGTTTAGACATCAAGTGCAGATCAAAGTTAGCTTACAAGTTCTGATCAGACAGATGAACAGTATTCAGTTCATAGATCAGATTAGAGCAGCTCATGGCAGAACAGATCAGAATCAGTTCAGATCAGGCCGGGTATTCAGCTCAGTTAAACAGCTCAGAGCAGTCAGAACAGCTAAGAACGCCTAAGCTGGAACAGTACAGAACAGAGAGAAACGAACAGATCAGCTTAGAGCTTAACGGAACAGAATCAGCTCAGAGCAGAACAACATAGATAGAATCAACGGAGAGTCGATCAGCTTAGAGCAGATTAGAGCAAGAACAGCTCAGAGCGTAGAACAGATCAGATCAAAGTAGAAGTGAGAAAGAGCAATAAGAGATCAAATTAGAAGCGCAGAGCAGATGATAACATATTAGAACAGATAAGCTGTCTAGAAGAGAAGCGCATAAACAGATTAGAGCTGAAAGAGAAGAACAGAGCAGAACAGATCAGATAAGAAGATCAAAATAGCTCAGAGCTGTACAGAGAAGGTCGAAGAAGATCAGAGCTGTACAGTACAAAACAGATACAGAGAAGGTCGAAGAAGATTAGAGCTGTACAGTACAAAACAGCTCAGAGCTGTATGAAGGAGATTAGAGCAGGAACAAATTAGAGGGAGCTTCATAGAGGATCAGCTCAGGGACCAGCTCAGAGGAACAGCGTAGAAGAACATGCTAGAGCTGGTAAAATCGAGAGCTAAACTGACGAAGAAGATGATGCAGGAGAGAAACAAATTAAAGAGGGTATGTGCATTAGTCGAGATCTTGTACAGTCAGGTGGCAGCTGGTGTACAAGCTGAACTGGTGCCCAGGTGTGAGCTGGTGCCACAGTAGAGAGCTTAAACGAGAATCATTATAGTCGACTGCACACCAGGGAAGAAGATGATGATATCAGCTTGAAGAACACTTCCCAGCGTGTGAACAAATATTTGAGAGTTTACACTGTAAATCTCACGCACACACGTTCACTCACATATTGAGAGATGAGTGAAACATATTAGAGTGAATGTGAGAAACAAATTCATTGTAGTCTTTGAATAGAGACATTAAACATGTTCATAGTGTTGCAGTTCACATAGCTCGTGGGATGGTGTGTAGTGTGGTGTGCTAGGAGTTCTCGCAGCTTGAGGGCTGTTGGATCGGGTTATAGCAAAAGATGTAATAATCAAAATCTTCTAGTAGAATCCTTATAGTTTGGAAGAAGGAGAGACGTATGAGATTCAGCTCCGAACTTCCATAAACAAACAAATGAGTTCTTTACAGTTTTACAGCTTTCTGCATTCATACTTGCATCGCATTAGTTAAAACCAACAGCTTTCAATTTTCAGAGAGTATAATTAGATGTTTTCCGCTTGGTTTTTATACCAGATCTGATAACTTCTCGGTGCTCATAGTTTTCAAGAACTGGAATTATTTCAGCTCACGTAGTTTTAGCTTTCATCGTTCAGATCACGTGTGATCTGTTCAGCACGCAGCGCTGCTCCGTGCAGATTCAACTTAGGCGCAATCTGCTTGGCGTGCTTTTCTCAAAAAATTTTTTTCTTTTAAAAAGCACGTAATCTGCATTTTTTATCCATGAATTGGTTCCCGAGCTATGTGAGAGCTCGGTACCCAGTTCTACGATCCTATCAACTTGTTTGTGAAGTTCAGAAGTATCTACATATTCTGATGTATTTGTAGAAGCTTACTGTCAATTTTTATCGTAATGGTATTTTTAATGCCAGCAGTTTATCATTTGTCATTTACTCAGTGCTTGGAGCAGTTTAATCTTCAATTATGAAATTCGGATTTATTCTGGCCATGATGTTTTAGAATTGCTGATGTTTCTATGCTTGAAGAACCTTTTGCATAGGTCGTACGAACACAAAGTCTACGGAGGACGTGCAAAGTGATGAATTTATTTTCAAAGCTAGATCGTTGGGAAGTGTAATAAATTATTTGTAGGACAAAACAGATTATTTTGTGATATTAACATTATAATTTTCCATAATATGGTCCAATTGGATAAAATTTCATCAAATTTCATCATATTTTTTGTTGTGTAATTACTTGAAATTCCTAATATTCGTATACATAAAATTAATAATTTTAATTCGTACATTATAATTAATAGACTACAAATCTGTATTATCGAGAAAAATATCTTATTGATATAACAACGAGTTTTTTTAAAAATGTTGTCGAATAATAAAAATACTGTGTTTAAATTCACGGACGACAACGGTTTAACTTACTTCAACACGGGGTTCGACCATGGTCGTATACCTGTTTTGTAGTAGTGTCTATAAATCTCATAGTTCATAATTTACAAAAAGTGTGTGAAACTTACTTGAAACGACTACAAACACTACAACTCAACAACTTGCGACCACTTGTGAAGCTTCACCTAGTATCATGGAAGTTCATCAAATAACGGGCTTGACAAATTAATAAGAATTAAGTTAGGATAGAAACAAAAAAATGGAGTTGTTTGGGGTGATTTCTTGGTTTGTTTTTGTTTTTTGGCTGGGAAGCGAAAACTGATCACATTGGCATTCGACTGACCACCAACCCAGGTATTAGGGCCAAAACCAAAAACTACGTCAGATTGAAACGGAAAACTAAATAAATTCAAAGTAGGATTACATTATAATTTTGGAAGCCCATAAACGCACCATCAGTCTCATAAATCCTAAAAATATGGCCTATTTTGTTTATTTAAACCTAAAAAACCATTGTTACCAGAAATGTGTAATAGTTATGCATGCTTAAATTCCAAGTTACTGTCACTTCTAAAATCCTAGAAGATACTTTTAAAATCTTCTCACTTCTTTCAAAGTGGCAAACAATAACTAGTATATGGTATCGCCCTCGTTTTAATTAATCTTCTCACTCATATTCTACCTTGCTTAATTTACAATCAAAATTCAGGTATGATCTCCCGGTCATTACAACATGTCCAACATCACGTTGAAATTCTCTTTTAGTCTTGGAACACGACCTGCAATGTGTCTTTACAAGTTGCACATATACAAACGATCACCACATATATATTGATGTAACCGAATTTTTCCCAGCCAATAAGCTGTCACCACGTCAGACTGTTAGGTCGGTAGGTCTGTAACTCTGTAGGTCGGGAGACCTATAACTCTGTAGGTAGGGAGGCCTGTAAGGGAGATCTATAGGTCGGGAGGCCTGTAACTCTGTAGGTCGGGAGGCCTGTAAGGGAGATCTGTAGGTCGGGAGGTCTGTAACTCTGTAGGTAGGGAGGCCTGTAACTCTGCCCTCGGGGGATGAACTGGACGTTCTTCCTGCAATGACCTACAACCATTGACATGGGTCAAAGGGCGTCGGGAGTCATCCCGACGAAGGCCCTCCGATGCTTAAGTCAGCTCGGGTTATTGAGAAGATATAGAGAGTGCAGAGAATAAGTTTGCTCAATCTCTATAAAATGAGAAAATACCTGGTATTTATAGGAGATCCAAGAGGTTGCGTGTTGTACTACCTGGTAGCAGTCGGAGTGCTCAGCTCCGCGCTCTTTGACTCCTCTCCCAAATGTAAGGGAGAGTCTATAAACTCCGACAACTCACTATTGTCGAGGGACGATATCTTTAGTGAATTAGGTTCCGCTCTATAGCTGACTTTTACTAAAAAAGTGAAAGAAGGAAAGTAAGCTTGAGAGAAAGACCACAAGAATCTCGAGAATCGCTTAACAACACGGTAAAAAGTGAAAATGAAAATAAGGTGAAAAATTCGTTTATTTATAAGAACATGGGGCTGTTAACAACCGTCGGGTCTGGCCGGAAGTGGACAGTTGCGATCTTACTGGGAAATTGGATAGTTATCCCAGAGAGGAAACATTTCAATCACCACGTATGATCATTGATGATTGTCAGGATAAATCACTTCACAGAGACATCATGTTTTTTCTTAGCAATTCAATATACCTTTACCCATATATTTCCCGAGTCCCAACCTGATTAAGTATAGGAAGATTTCGTCATAAACATTTTTGACATCCTCTAACTTACTATTGTGATTTTATGCCATCCGGAGGGGCAAAAATTTCCTCAAAATTATGATACATATCGAGCAAGAGTAAGAGAAAGAAGGAATTCTCGGAGACCGAAAAAAATTCGATTATATCATACTTTTTCTATAAAAAGAAAGAAAGAAACTAGCCTCATTATAATTTTAGAAATTGTTAAAGACACACGAGGTAATGTGTAATCAGGAAAGGTGACTCGTGGGCAAAGGGTTCCAAGAAAACAAGGCATCATCGCCCGCAAATGCACGCTGATAACAACGCAACGCACTTAATCAAAAAGCTAAATTTATATTATTCGACAAAATTCAATCAATCGATTGCTTATTAGTTCATAGAAAAGCAAATCGTAGCTTACGGAATAAGCGTTAGAAATCGTGCCCCGATCTCTCGTTTGGACGGTCAGTTTCTTCTTCTTCTTTTTCTGTTCTCTTTTACTTTTGTATGATTCTAATTGTGCATTTTCAGTTTGTAATCTGGATCTTTCGTATATGGGGTTTTTTCAAATCTGGGCGTGATTTTTTGTAGATTGGTAGTTTATTTTGAGTCAAGAACGAAAATCAAATCTAGTTTACGGATTTGTTAATTTTTTAATATTTTGATTTAGGGAACTCGGCTCTGTTTTCTTGGTGAAAAGATCAGGAGAATTCGTGTCTTTGGAGGTATTTTGTTCATAAGTTTGGAACTTTCTTAATTGTCAATTCTGTCTATCCGCCGAATGAATAGAGATTGAATATTGTTTGTGACATATCCGTGTATTTTCAGTTGCAAGTTATTGAAATTTATGTTAGATCTACCTTGGAGTGCAGCAGTGCAAACATTCTATTTGCGGGACTTTATTATACTTTTTGTGATTACTTAATCTTGCTTGTGATGTTCTGTGAATGTGTAAACTATTAACGGACATTTTTTTAGCTCGAGTATTTGGTAACTGTGATTTTTTTATCATGGTATGAGGTTCCAAGTTCGAGTCACATGTCTTACGTTTGGAACTTGGTTGCTCAATCCTCGACCAATTTGTATATATATGTTGGATGCCACGAGGTTGCTAAGTTATGAAACTGTTATTGAACCACCTTCAGTGGTCTCCCAACATGAACTTGAATGCTTTTGGAATTTAATGCTGAATTAACTGAGTCTAACATAATTTCCTTGGTTTGTTCTTTTGTTTTTCTGATTTGTAAGGTATGTGTGATAAAAAATTGCTGTGTTCTGTTCCTGTGTCATGCCACTTTTACTGATGCTTTTGATTTATTATGGATTGAAGTTGGAATTTTTTTTCCCATGTGTTCATTGAATTTGGTGTTTTGTCTGTCAAATGGAGGATTCCTAAGGGTCACTTTTGTTGATTTATGAGGTATTTGCAATGGGGATTGCCCTGAGTTATTGATCTTCTGTGACTTGTTCTAATGCCTTCTATATATGAGAGAAATTAAAGGAGAATATTCTTTTCCATCTTTTGTTGAAGTTGTCTTTCTTTCAAATTGAGGATTTACTGCGGTTGTCTGTCTGACTTATATGTGTGTTGACAATTTCTTTGATTTCCTGGTTTTTTATGTACCTTGTTACAGATGCTGTCTTTAGTACATCAGATCTATTATTCTGATGTCATATTTTGTATATTGAGTTGAATAACACGAGTTTTTCCATGAGTATTAGATCATTAACGTGTTTTCAAGGACCACATATAATTTATCTAGACACAAGGAACATGAGATAGGAATACAGCTTGAGTGGATCGAGAGTTCTAGTTGGAATATTCTTTTCCATAAGTTGTTGAGCAAGGTTTTCTTTTGTTGCTAAGACATCTATGTTGGAAACTGCCGTGAGCTTTTCTTGGTTTTTGAGAGGAGAGTTTATCTTAGATTCCTTCCTAAAAAAATCTTTATCAAGAGTTTGTTTTTACAAATCGGCTCACAATTGAAGTCATATTTTTATCATTCGCTTGAACAAATTTGGTGAAGCAGGAGCTGCCACATGGAGCATGATGGAACTGGATTTCAACCCTCTCTTGAAGGTCCAATTTTGTGTGTTAACAACTGTGGTTTCTTTGGAAGTGCCGGGAACATGAACTTGTGTTCCAAGTGCTACAAGGACGAGATATTGAAACAAGAACAAGCTAAAATTGCTGCTTCATCGCTCAAGAACATTGTTACTGGACCATCATGTGACAGTGAGACTGTCACCGAATCTGCAGCTGCTCAAACTGATTTGGTTGAAGTTAAAACAATAACGAGTCCTTCTCTCAACTCTTCAAGCTCAGTAAAGGAAGACCCTAGTAGATGCGGCACTTGCAAGAAGCGGGTTGGTTTAACTGGCTTCAATTGTCGCTGTGGCAGTGTTTTCTGTGGACTTCACCGCTATTCTGATAAACATGAGTGCCCATTTGATTACCGGACTGAAGCCCAAGATGCGATAGCCAAAGCCAACCCCATCATCAAGGCAGAAAAGCTCGACAAGATATAGATGCCGAATGCTGGTGGTTGTGTTCTTCCTAGAAAAAACTGCTTCAAGCATCCTCAGTTAAATCGACATGTGGGTTGAGGAATTGTATCCGTCAACTTGTGCTCCAGGTTCCATGTCTTGATCTGTTTGTGTTGGTTTGGTTTGTATGCGCATTCTGATTGTTAAGTATGTCCGAATGGTATCTGTTTGTAGATGAACTCATGAACGCTACCATGAAGACAGTGTAAATCATATTTATTTGTCTTAGGGTGTGTTTGTTTGTGGTATAAATTAATTATATCCATCTCAACCGTCGTATTTACCTTAAGTTTTTATCAAATAATTAATTATTTATTTCATATCACTCAAATTTTTAATATATATTTCATAACAATCAAATCATTAATATTAATTATAATATTTTCTATCATATTTTAATTTAATTATAGTTTATTTATTTTTATAAAAATTAAAAATATCATTTAACATTTATCCAAAATTAAATAAAATCAATCATATTACTTTTATAAATATTATATGTTGTTCTAATTCAAAATTTTTTAATCAAATAATTTATAATTTTACGACCTTATTTCATCGGCTAACCAAATGGAACCACCAAAATTGAATATTTCAAACTCCAGCCTTGTTACCTCTTCATATTTCAATATTTTCACGTTAATAGTGAAATCTATGCCTTGCATATAAATTGTCTTCTTCATTTTTATCTTCTAAACGTAACATCAATTATTGTGTTTATCATAATGAATTGTATATATATGCACAAATATTGATATCCAAAGCACCCATTTCCCAACCATAGTTTGCACCTATCTACATGGAGGCAATTATGTGGCGCGACGATATGACAAAAACTTGCTCGAATATTCTCTTAATCTGTCGCCAATGAAATGTGACATTAAATGAGTCACTGGACCACATATGATTTCCAATTTCATTTCCTTATTCGGGGAGCTCTATAAATAGAGCCCCCCCTCGTTCGCTTCAATATCTCACAAAGTTTCTCTCATATATATATATATATATATTAGAGTGTATTATTATAATATTTTTAGATAGGTTCTCATGTTTTAAGAGAGTGTGTGTGTCTATACAGGGAGATGATATAATTATCAAAATATTATAGTGGAATTTTACTTACTGACCGTGGTTTTACCGTAATAATTTCGGGGTTTTCACGTAAAATTTTGGTTTCTATTTTATTCTCCAATTTCATATTTCTATCTCGAGGTGTTCCACCGAAACCAACAAGTGGTATCAGAGCCCGGTGAAATTTCTTAAAATTCTAAGTAAGCTCTATGGTTCAGCTATGACTAAACTTCCACATCATAAAATATTTTTGAATTTTTTATTAAGGCGGGATAATAATTGTTAGCATAATGGCGAAAGTACGAGATACAAAAATTCAATGGCAGCATTTTATGATATGAAAACTGGAGATACAAGAAATTTTAACAAAAGAACGTTATTTGGCTGCTATTGGAGATAAATCGAGGGACTTCACAGATGATGAAAAGTGGAATGAGATGAAAGCTATTTCCAATATATACTTGGCAGTAGCAGATGAATTTTGTCGAGTATCGCTGAAATAAAATTGGTAAAATTTGTTTGGAATACTTTGACAAAGATGTACGAGGTCAAGTCACTTCACAACAAAATTTTCTTAAAAATAAAGTTTTATACTCTTAGGATGGTGGAATCCTCATTGATGACTGACCATATCAACTCTATTTGCCCAGCTCACCCATGGGATATATGATAGAGGAAAAAGAACGTACTGATCTTCTACTTCATAGTCTACCGGATTTATATGACCAACCTATCATCAACATAACCATCAATATCCTTACGGACATTTTAAACTTAAATGATATTTTAAACGCTGTTCTTAGCGAAGAAAGTCGACGCAGTAATAAGGAAGATATGTTGGCATCTTCAAAGCAAGTCGATGCCTTGCCTATGATAATGGGACGATCAATGGAACGTGACTTCAGAGGGAGTTATAGGAATGGTAGATCAAAGTCACGAAGTAAGAAGAAAAATATTTACTACTATAAATGTGACGGCAAAACGGAACTTGAAAAAAGAGTGTACGAGGAGTATTGAGAAAAGTTCTCGAGGAAATGTGTTGTGTACTTAGGGAAGTGGTGAGTCAGCAAAGCAATTATAGTTGTGAAAGGCAGACGAAAGTACTTGATGCATTGACTATGGACTCAGAAGCGACGTGGAACATGACGTGTGAAAATCCAGAAATTTAGCTCTCGAAAATACAGCAAAAAAAAATAAAAAATTCAGCTTTGACTAAGTCAACTCAGATCTGGGACAGTCAACAGTCAACTCAGATTTGGGACAGTCAACAGTCAACTCAAATCTGGGACAGTCAACTCAGTTGGTCAATAGTCAAACAGTCAACTCAGATTTGGGACAGTCCTGGTCAACAGTCAAACAGTCAACTCAGCTGGTCAACAGTCAACTCAGCTTTAGATCAGTCAATTCAACTGGTTAACAGTCAAATCAGCTGGTCAACAGTCAACTCAGCTTTGGAACAGTCAACTCAGCTGGTCAACAGTCAACTCAGCTTTGGTAAAGTCAACTCAGCTCACGAATTTCAGCAAGCTGTTACACGCGTTACAAATCAGATTACATCTGGAAATCCAACCATCAACAATCGTAATTGCCGATTTAAGGATATTTATGGCCAAGTAACCGCCCAATTCAATGCCTAATTATGACCATAAAGTGGTGATTAATGGTAATAAAAATATAACCCTTCAAATTCCCCAACCTCTCATATATACCACACTTCAAAGATGAATAAATGCACTATAAAATAAATCATATCAAAATCGGGCAAAAGGCTGCACCATTTCAAAAACAAGAGGTTGAAGTTTTGAGCATTCCAGCAATAATCTGAAGGCCTACTGTCCGAAACCTATTTCCACTGTTCGAGTTCTTAGAATCTGATCTTCACCGTCCATAATTTTCTCCTTTATGTTCTGAATACTAGGTAAAACTTCCACTCCAATCCAACGGTTATATTTCCGTAAATCAATCTTGCAAGAATGCTGCACAGATTACATGTGAGGATACTGCAGCTTCTGTTTATCATCATAAATTGATTTCTAATGACCTCAATATCGGATCTCCATCGTTCAGATTTTACTGCGTTATGTCTTTCATATGGTGTCCGAATTTCATTCTAATCCAACGGTTAGAGTTTTGTAAAACGCCTTTGCAATAATTCTGTATAGATTCCATACGAGAAATCTGCAGCTCTTGTCCATCGCTTAGAAACGGCTGCAAATTTCATCGAAAAGCAATCTTGACCGTCCAAAATTTATTTCATCATGTTTCACATATGTTTTTCAAATCCTATCCTGATCCAAAGGTTAGAATTTACCAAAAATACCTTCTCAAAACTACTGTACCGATCATATGCGACAAAATTATAGCTTCGGTTCACCGTCCCGATATGGATTCAAATGGCTTACAAATTCGATCTTTTCCATTCACAATTTATTTTCCTTTTGTGAACAAGCCAACCAACTTTGGACCTAATCCAACAGTTTCGTATACTAAAGACGCATATTCGTGATCCTCTTCAAGTAGCAACCAGATACTGAATCAAGCATTGCCACCACATTTCTCATATTTTGTGCAGTAACCAAGTAAGTGGGCTTTTGCTATATATATTCGTTTGAAGTATTATATGTATTCATGCTATATTCTATTTTGAATTATCATTCGAGCTTTAGTTTTGTGTCAAGTTCATGCTATGATCTATGCTCTGTTTTAGCACTGATGTTTCTGTCGTAATATAGGTCTACGGAATATTTCGCACTCTGAGTTACAAGGTGTAACTATGGCCTCGACCCCTTAGAGGAGTAAAAATTAGGGACTGATCAGTAACCATAGAAACAAAGTAATTATCAGTGCTACCTGTTCTCTGTTATATGCTCTGTTCTGTTCACTGTCCTTGAAATGTTTCCAAGTTCAGTTCAGTTGTATATATATGTATATTTATGTTATGCTCGAATGGTTCCCCCACTTGCTGAGTGTTTCCCCAAACACTCACCCCTTACTTCTCTCACGTAGATAAAAATGAAGAACAAGTTGAAGAGGACGAACAAGAGATGTTCTGGGGCTGGTGAAGATTTAGTATAGGTTAATGAAATTTTCGCTTCCGCAAAACTTTGATTTTCAATTAGAAAGACGATCATTTTGATTATATAATAAACTGGTTTGAGCTGCACTATGAGGTTTGATGTTTTGTAATGAATAATTATTAAACATTGCCGGTGTTCACGTCCAGGCCCGTTCTCGGGGCGTGACATGACGTCTTAGAGAGAATTGTTCGACCAGTATGAACGAGTCTCAGAAGGGTCCGTATAATGGGAAATGATCATGCCTTGGATATCGCTGGGGATGGTACCATCAAAATCAAAATGTTTTATGGCACTATTCGTACCTGTTGGATCTGTGTAACAGAGCAGATCTTAATTTTGATGAATACAAAACTTTTAATTATATCTAAAAATTTACGTGAGTGCACAGGCTTAGCTAGATTTAGATCGGATCATAGCCAAGATGAAAGCTGAAGAACTGCGCAGTATAAGCGAAGCACTTCCCAATGTGTGAGGAAAAATTCGAGAGTTTATTCACTGTAATATTTCTCACACAAAGACTCACTCACATATATGAGAGCCGAGCTCTGAATAGAATAGCTGAGTGAATCACACCCCAAAATACACAAACAGAGATTGACACGAAGACATAGAACTTAGTGCATGTAGTCTTTGAACAGATATGTTAAACATGTTCTTAGTAATGTAGTTCACACAGCTTGTGAGCTGATGTGTAGAGAAGAGTCTAAGAGTCTCAGCTTTGGGCAGTGGGCAAGTCCCAGCTGAGCTGGGTCTATATAGATACTGTATGATCAAAATCTTCTAGTAGAGCCTTCCGGTTTGGAAGAAGGGGAGATGTGGGAGATTGAGTTCCGAACTTCCATACACAAATTCAGCGTAATGTTTTGATAGCTTTCTTCATTCGTGTTCTAAAAGTTGTTTTTAACAAATTATGTTTTAAACTTAGTTTCAATTTCAGAGAGTATATCAAATGTTTTCCACCTTGGGTTTTACACCGGAACTGATATACTTTTTCCACCTTGGGTTTTACATCGGAACTGATATACTTCTCGGTGCTCAAAGTTTTCAAGAATCAGAGCTATTGCAGCTCGTATATCGTCTTTCAGATCGCGCGTATCTTCCCTGGTCTGTATTCACTGTAGCAGGTTGTTCTTGAAAAGACAATTCATTTTAAATTGAAAATTTTAAAGGTTTTAAAAGTGTTTTCAGTTCACTTTTTACGAAGACGGGGAGTGTAATTATTTTTTATTTACAGATAGTTACTTAGGTACATCTTCCATCGTGCTGACACAAATTGCTAAAAATTTTGGATGCCAAGATCATTAATTTTGGTTGTGCTAAAATTAGAGAAAAGTGTAAGATAGTCTATGAATTCGAAGGTCATTTATCTTTTAGTCTGAGTAGATGAGTATTAATATTTTAAAATCTAATGCTCTAATAATTTTATCAAAATTTGTTTATCTGCGGAAACCTATCTGTGCTAAAAAATCGTTTTAAGTTTTTTAAACTTATGTTATGAAAGATAGCGGGAATAATGCATTTTGAATTACAGTTATGTCTTTTATCGAGCTGACGCAGATTTCGTGAAATCTGTGTGGACACCATTTTCTTTGTTTCTGGTTGAGCTGATAATAGTGCATGGGACAGAAACAGAGAAACATGGAAGAAATTCTATGAATTCAATCTTCATTCATCCTCTAATCTGAATAGATGAGAATTTCAGAGAGTATGATTGTTTTTTTTAATTCATATCATGCATAATGTTTTCTGCAAACTGTCGTCCCTTTCAAAATGTTTTCTTTTCAAAAACTGAAAAACCCATGTTGTGTTAAGGGGGAGATTTCATATAAATATTAAGGGAGAGACAAGATTTCATACCCTTTTTGATTCCCACAAAAAGGGGGAGAAATATTTCAAAAAATTTTATTCGTGCTTTTGTTATTCCAAGTTTTGTGTTAATAAAAAAAAGGGGAGACTGTTGGATCTTTGTAATAGATGAGATCTTAATTTTGATGAACACAAAACTTGCTATTTTGTATAGTTTATGTGAGTGCGCAGGCTTAGCTAGATTCAGATCAGATCACAGCCAAGATGAAAGCTGAAGAACTGCGCAGTATAAGCAAAGAACTGAACTCACCTGAGAAGAATAAGATCATATGGAGCTTCGTGTAAGATCAGTTCAGAGCGATTCAATTCAGAGATCAAGAGCAGTACAACTAAGAACGGACTAGAAAGAAGCAGATCAACAGATTAGAGAGAAGAAGATAACCTTACACGATCAGCTCATAGATATTAGAGATACAGATCAGTTTAGAGAAGATCAATTCAGATTACATCTTAGTGAAGTTCAGCTGAGAGCTGAACAAACTAAGACATCGATCAGATCAGCTCAGAAGAGAACAAGATCAGCTTAGGAGGTATAATCTGAAACAACAGAGCAAGATCAGCTTAGACCTGATCAGCTCAGAGGAGAATAGATATGTATTTCAGTTCAGAGATAAATCAGCACAGGCCGATCAAATTAGAGCAAATAAGATCAGATGAGAACAAGAGCAGCTTAGAGAAGAAGCGCACAAACAGCTCAGAGCAAAACAAAGAAGATGAAAATAGCTTAGAGTAGAACAGAGATGAAGGAAGCAACATTAACAAGAATAGCTTAGAGGAGCTTCAAAGTGGAACACTATGAAGAAGAAGAAGCAAGATTGAGATAAAGAACAGATCAGAGCAGATCAGTTCAGAGGCCTTCAGCGCAAAGCAAGTCAGCTTAGACGAGCAAAGAAATTTGAACATGAGCTTATGCGAAGACTGAATTACAGTAATTCAAACTGATTGCTTCGACATATCAACATCAGGCTCAGAGCAAGTACAAAGTGTTAGAGTAGGTGCCAAACTAGCCAACTTGTGGCGTGTGGGCTCTTGTTGACTCTATGTAAAACGATCTTTATTTATGAAATTCACACTCTTTTATGGCATTCTTTATCTTCATTATTATGATTAAAATTGTTGGATAAATACCTTGAATTCACTATAGTGTATGTTAGATGTGATAGTGGATTTGATGGCTATCATGAAACACATGTAATAGTCATTGTGTATTCTAAACATGTTCCTAGTCGATTGGGCCATCCAAAAGAGGATAAGGGCCACCCGAGCTTGAGACTAGCATCTGCGATGCAAAGTACCACATTTCATTGGTAGGAAAAATAGTTATGTTCTAAGCATGCAGATGGATATTGACCTGGTGATCTATCGAACTACCCTCGTTCGGACTTTCCAAGTGGTTACCATTTGTCGAGTGGATTAAGTCTGAGGTCTTGGTTGTATAGATTAGTCCTTATTACTCGAAACATCATTGAGACTCTACATGATAGGTTCATCAATTTGACCCGTTTACCGACTCAGTTGGGGTCATAAGGTGGCGGGGTTGGATGAGGTCCCGATGTATGTAGGAGTCGATGCTTCGTTG
>KQ989077.1:0-21678 GCA_001598015.1 Dorcoceras hygrometricum | reverse complement strand
TATGTATTGAATCGGGGAATGCCCCGTGTTTTATGTATTTTGGGGATCTATATTTGAATTGAAATTGTTGTTACTGTTTTATGTGAGTTTGAGTTAACTCATATTTTGATTATGGATATTTTTGAATGTATATTTGAGTTCAGGCCCAAATGATTTCGAAAAATTTTTAAGCCCTGTTTTACGCTTCCGTGATTATGTGCTTATTTATATTATGATATGTATTGAACCGGGGAATGCCCCGTGTTTTATGTATTTTGGGGATCTATATTTGAATTGAAATTGTTGTTACTGTTTTATGTGAGTTTGAGTTAACTCATATTTTGATTATGGATATTTTGAAATGTATATTTGAGTTCAGGCCCAAATGATTTCGAAAAATTTTTAAGCCCTGTTTTACGCTTCCGTGATTATGTGCTTAATTGTGCTCTAATCTTGTGTGATTAGCACGGGGCCTGACAAAGTTATCTTCTGAGATGTGTCCAAGCAGTGAAGTAGAGAGGACTGAGATGTCTCAAGTACCGTATGCATCAACAACATTCGCTATGAGTTTTACTAGACCAGAAACTGCACAAGAAGTGGGAGCAGTTAGTCGATACATGGCGAATCCTAGACGAGAGTATTGAAACACGGTAAAAGGATCCTTAGATACATTAAGGGTACCTCAAATGCTGCATTATGTTTTGGAGAATCAGATTTGACACTCAGAGTCTATGTTGATTCAGATTATGCTGATGATGTGGATAAGAGAAAAACTAGTTGATTATATGTTTACATTTGCAGGAGGTGCAGTAAGTTGGATTTCAAAACTGCACACAGTTGTGGCCTTATTTACAATGCAGACAGAGTACATGTCAGCTACTCAAGCTTGCAAGGAGGTCATATGGATTCAAAAGTTGTTGGAAGAACTTGGGCACAAACAAGTGAGAATTACTTTGTGTTGTTACAGTCAAAGAGGGATCCAACATTCCGTTCTAAGACTAAACACATTGGAGTAAAATTTCATTTTTTTGGGAGTAGTAGAGGAAGAAAGTGTGGATATCCAGAAGATTCATACAATGACAACATGCCTGATTATTTGACAAAATCAGTGAATAATAATAAGTTCGAGTGATGTAGATCCTCATGTGGCCTAATAGAAATATAAGCAACAGGAAATGACAAGATCGAAAGGATGTGTGAAGATGTATTCATTCTCAATGAAATCTTCAAGTGGAAGATATCTTTCTCTTATATTAAGAGAGTGTGCGTCTATTTGGAAATACAGTGAGATTGTGCAATTTCAAAAATTTTGTCATCGTTCCATTAATTTTAGGGGTTTTCCATGTAAAATTCGGTATCTATTTTATTCTATAATTTTATATTTTCTATCTCGAACTGTACCAGATAGGCCGAAGAGTGAGCAATTGATCCTAACACATATTTCTAAAAGCATATTTAGCAACAAGCCTATATTTGTTGACTTCTAGTGTTTATACACTTCAATACCGATACGAGAAGACGAAGCTCCAGGTCAATATTGGAGTCATATTTTACGACTTGCTTATTTGATGAGTCATATGGTATTCTAATTTCCAAAAGCCTGAAGCCAATAAGTAGTAGGTTACTGTCCACGGTCGGGAGACAGTGAAAAGAAGACCAGCGAACGCGCGTCACTTTGAGAATTGCGCCATTAGACTCCAAACATATATATGCGGGGAATATTAGTTTGACATCAAATCTGGATTGGATTTTTTTAATTGGCTGCTTCGTTGGATGCAAATACTAAACCTCCGTGACATGAATCCTCAAATTATCTATTAGAAATATCCCCCAGCATAAGAAATATATTGTCTCGGGGTGCAGGGTGTTTATGATCAACTAATCATATGTTTACATCAGAAGATTTATCCAGCGTGCACATGCAGGCACCCCCTCTCACTACTAAATTCATTGGATCAGATGATGATAAAGTGCATGAGAATGGTAAATATTATTTTTTTAACATCAAATGTTATCAAATTTGAGTTAAAAATGAGATGCAAAAGTGTTGAATGACATTAATCATTCTTCACGCAAACACGGAAGCCATTGAATTATTTATCAGTTACGGGTCTTAATTTTTTGAGGGGATTGATGTAATTGATTGATAAACCCCCACCATTCATGAGATGTGTTTTAGCTGGTGTAGAATAGCCTTAATGAACGTTGTCACTGGTTGTAGGTCTTGTGAAGGCGTCGATCATCATTTGCTCGGCATCCATCCCGACGTCCCGATCTCTCGAGGTGGTGGCAGCTCATCAGTTGAGAGAATTTGATTACATCAATTGGCGTCGTCTGTGGGAACGAGAAGAAAGACAAATTGCCACCAAGAAGGAGCAGGCTTCAGGAGACGGGAGAAACCAGCCACACTGAGAATCTCTCTCAGGGGCCGAGAACACTAATCTTACTACAGCCTAGATAGCCCAACTGGTGGCGGCCACGGTAGAATAGACACTGGCCAATCGGCCTGAGTCAAACCCCCCGCCTAAGCAACAAGCCGAGGAGATCAGGAGGCTCGAGAAGAAGTCGCCTATTTGAGGGTGGAGAGGTCCACGCCCCTCCTGACTCGATAAGTACCTTTCTCAGCTGAAGTACTGGTTGCTGAGCTCCCCCAACACTTCAAGTTTCCAAGCGTAGGAGGGTATGATGGGATGGAAGATCCCGAGGAACACATTTCACGATCTAAAACCGTCGCCCTCCTCCACTAATATGCGGACCCTATCAAATGTCGAGTCTTATTGACCACCCTGGTCCGATCGGCACTACAGTGGTTCAACCTCTTACAGTCGGGAGTATCAAAAGCTTCCAGGACTTCATCCAGGCGCTCCTCCACCAGTTCGTCAGTAGCAAAAAATAACCGATGACGACGTTGAACCTTTTCAACGTAAAACATAGGGAACAGGAGAGCCTTCGGGAGTACATTCGGCGTTTCAATGGGACTATCATCGATGTGCCCTCTGCTACATCGGATCTGCTGATCAGGGCGTTCACCCAAGATTTACGGGGGGATTATTTCTTCACGTCCCTGGTCAAAAAGCCCCCGAAGACATTCGACGAGCTCCTCACTAAAGCGGAGAAATATGTCAACATGGAGGAGATACAATCAACGAGGAGAAGTGACAGAAAGCACCATCTCAGCTAGGCAGAGAGTTTTTGGGCAGAAAGAGTCCTACCTAGGCCACCAGGGCAGGAACCTCCTCTGCTGCTGGGACAGTTTTCCGCTAGAACGCCCCTGAAGGTAACTAAGGCGCGAGCTCGAGAAATCTACGACGAACAGAAGGTAGTGCAACGACCTCGGAGGAGTGATGGGACCCCAAGAAATCCAAAGTTCGACAACTCGGGCAATGAAGGAAAGGTGTCATCGGACGGAAACTATGGAAGTAGAGAAGAAGCACTCGGGGCCCACCCTCTCTTCGGCCCCGAGGACCTACCGGCAAATGTCGAGACGCATAACGATGCTCTTGTGATATGGGCAATGATTGCGAATTATGAAATAACCCGTATTTTTGTCGACTCTGGTAGCTCAGTTAATGTGTTTTTTAAGGGGACGGTGGACCAGATGGACATCGGTGAATATCACATGTAGCCTGTACAGAAGCCACTGTTCGAATTCACTGGTAACTTCTTACAACCTGTGGGGGTCATTCTTCTGCCATGTCGCTTGTATCAGGAAATCATAGAAAGACTAGAGTCGTCGAGTTCACGGTGGTAGACACGCCCTATTCCTACAATATCATCCTGGTCATGGCAGTGGCCTCGGTCATGCACCAGAAGATCAAGTTCCCGGTGGAGGATGCGGTAGGCGAAGTAGTGGGAGATAGGAAGGTGACGAGGAAGTGTATATGGAGGAAGTGAGGGTCGAGCAGAAGGATGCTAAGGCTCGGACACATGACTATCCGAAGGCTCGTGAAAGTTGGAGTCGCTGTCCACCACCTTGAAGACGCGCACGGGAAGAGAGGACACAGGCCTTGGATCTTATTTTATTTACGCTCGTAAGTTTTATCTTACTTTCGCTTGTATGTTTTATCTTACGTTCGCTCGTAAGACTTGTTTTGTGGAATGAAAGGTTTCTCTTCTCAAACGCCTTTCCTAACAACTCCTCGGGTGGCAGCCCCACACGAGCACATAAGCCTGATCCACTCGATAAATTAAAGCCCAATTCTTATTGGCACATCCTCGGGTGACATCCCCACCCGAGCACGTAAGTCCGATCCGCTCGACAACTTAAAGCCCAATTCTCATTGGCACATCCTCGGGTGACGGCCCCACCCAAGCATATAAGTCCGATCCGCTCCGCGACTTAGGTCCAATTCTTATTGGAATACTCTCAGGTGGCAGTCCCACCCGAGTGCTCAAGCCCGACCTACTCGATTAACTTTAAAAGTATCATTTGTGGAGAATGTTATGGGAGCAGGAATAACGCTTCCACTATGTGTTTTATAACCTTTGGCGGAATCAGCAATTAGAGTCAACTGGCCCGAACATCCGACGGTAAGTCATCTTATTAGCAGATGTTTTAAGTTATTATTCTTAGGAATAAAAATCTTGAGATTAGGAGGCTTTGCGAAAGCAGAAACTTTATTACTTCGTAAATTTTACGAGTGCGGAAAAATATAAATACAAGAGGGGCTCAGGGAGTCTCGGGGGGAGGTTGAAGCATCATCTCCTGGGGCGTCCTCGTCCGTCGCTTCTCTTTCTCAGACATGTCCTCCAAAGCCCGAACGAGTTAAGGAACGAGTCCGGATGCTCCTCCTCGGAATAACCGTTGGCCTTGAATTGAGCCAAACAGCCTTTGAAACCACACTCGAAGCTGTTAGGATTGGTCCGGATCCAGAGGTTGAAGCATCATCTCCTGGGGCGTCCTCGTCCGTCGCTTCTCTTTCTCAGACATGTCCTCCAAAGCCCGAACGAAGTTAAGGAACGAGTCCGGATGCTCCTCCTCGGAATAACTGTTGGCCCTGAATTGAGCCAAACAGCCTTTGAAACCACACTCGAAGAAGATTAAAGCCTTATTCGAGCACATAACATCGAACTTTGAGGACTTTAGAAACCTCTCCTTCCCGAGGTCTCATGCCTTCTCAGCCTCCTCCTTCAATCGGTCCACCTCGGAACGGAGGCTCCCGATCTCTCCATCAGCCTGGGCCCTCGTATTTGCCAGTTTGGCTTCCAACGTCTTCTTCTCGGCCTTGAATGCACTCTTCTCCTCGTCCCTTATCGGCCGCAGCTCCTCGAGCTACTTCAGCAGCTCTATGTGGTGCCCGAGCACCTCGTCCAGAGACTGGTGGGACAAGGCCACCTCCTTGTGAGCTTGGGTATCACCTCACCTCCCCAAATCATGGCCTGCATAAGGATCGAAAGTCAGAACACAAATGTGTGAAAAGAACAAAGTCTCAGATAAGTCGGGAACATACCTCCACAAACTTGACTGCAAAGGCCCCCAAGACATCGAGATCGAGAGTACCCCGCACCAAGTTGATGTCTCTGTCAGGGACCAGATTGTAGATAAACTCCGTCGCATCAGCTCGAGAGGGTGAAGACACAAATGAGACCTCGAACATATTCAGGGCCTCAGGTCGGCTCGGGCTGACTTCCGGCCCCGCTCTCGCTTCAACCGAGCGAGCCTCGGGATTGACCACTGGATGCTCATCGGGGGTGGAGGCCCTCTTCTTCTTTTGGCGTCGGGCCTCCCTTTCCCCAGACGGGAGGACCTTCCTCTTCCCCTTCCTGGAGCTCGTGGAGGCGGCAACGCCTGAGGAGCCCTCTCCTTGCTCCTGGCGCCCCTTCAGGGACTTCAGTATCACCGCCTTGTCCATCCTATCAACTGCAAAGAAATAAAGGGGTTAGATTGTCGCTCTGATTCAATAAAGGACGTTTCGACTAAAGAAAGACGTGGTGATACCTATGTACCCGACTTCCTTGACCCCTTTTCGGCTAAACTCAAGTGGCACAGAAGATCCTCCTTAACCAGCTCGGGAGCATTAAAGCATCTCACGCTCATAGTGGTCAGGAAGGTGGCCAGGTCGGGGGCTTGGTCGGGAGTCGAGGGGGATAGTGTATACACGTTATCCCTCCAAGACATATCACACTTCCAGGGGTTCCTCCTCCTCCCTACACGCTTTACAAAAAAGAATTTGCTCATCCACCCTTTGTGCAAGCTCGGGTTCCCATCGATGAACCCGAGGTCTCCCTTATGCATGATGTAAAACTTGCCTGGCCCCACCCTCTTTACTTGAAGCAGCTGAATCAAGACGTAAGTAGAGAGGGGAAAATAAAAAATCTGAGGACGACCCCTAAGGAGAGAAGGAAGCTATAAGAATGCGGAGCTAGTTGGCTTGGGCTGACCCCGAGGTATTGCAGAGGACCGTTATGACCTCGGGATGGAAAACATATGGCCCATATCTAGCTGGTTGATATAGAAGGAGTGAATGTCGGGAGGAGGACAATGGGCTCTATCCTTAGGCCCGTGAATGATTACTTCGAAACTGTCGGGCATCCCCCCTTTGTCCCTTATCAAGGGGATATCCAATACCCTAAGGGTGGACACCTTCCCCTCGTACCATGGTGTCCCGAGGAGGCCAGCTCAGCCTCGTCGGGTAGCATCAACACACGGATCTCTGGACTTAAGGGAACACTATCTAAGGACTCAACTACGCTCCTCACTATGGTATCACTGGAGGAAGACATTATTAAAAGACAAGACTTACAAGTTGACAACAGAGAATCAAGGGGACAGCTCGAGAGCTCGGGAAGTGAGGAGAAATTTTGGCAGAGTTTCGATGCGATAAAAAGTAAAAGTAACAAATGAGGTGAAGAGGTTGCCTATTTATAAGAACTCGGATGAGGTACGGTCGTCCAATCTCGCGCCCAGCCGACGGCCCAGATCATCTAGAGAACTCCAAACATCAGCTCGGTAATCGGGATCTGATTCATTCGGACCGTGTATGGATATTCCATCAACGGCTGAGATACGACATCACTTGGATTATGGTTTTTTCAAAAACACAAATTTCAGCTCGGGTCTCAACCCAGTTATACATAGTCCTACACTTCAATCCTTCGTCTATGACTCGCGGCGGGATACTCCTGATACCCCGGGATGCCACCTCAGGATCCGAGGATCGAGCTGGACCGATTTGCACACTCTCTAGGCCGAAGAATGTCGAGGGCTCGGGAGGATTACATGAGGAGAAGGTCACACCTCCAAGAGTCCTGCCAGTCTACGCCTCTCTAGGCTCTAAAATACCGAGGATCACGGAGACAATCTCGCCCAAGATAACCACCAATCTGAGTGTGATCTTCGTCGCGAGAAGCGCCCTACGCCCCGCACGCCCGGTAAGTCGCTCACTGCGACCGCCTTGCCCCTCTATAAATACCCAGGTACGCTTCCTTGCACATTCTCATTCACACATTCACGTGCTATCAGCTTACATACCCTCTCTCTTTTCTCTCGATATCCTGGCCTGACTTAAGTATCGGAGAGGCTTCGTCGGACACACTTCCGACGTCCTCTGATCCGTTGTCTGTTGTTGTAGGTCTCGTGAAGGCGTCGGCCATCCTTTGCTCAGCATCCATCCCGACGTCCCGATCTCTCAAAATGGTAACAGCTCGTTAGCTGAGAAAATTCAGTTATATAACATACCATATCTAATGATATATGCGATTCATAAGTTATGTTGCGCCAAAACATCCAATTCTAACAGATTTTAGTGATGGAAAATCAAGATATCATGCTGTGCCTCATGACTAGCTGGAGTGGCCAAACCTTTTGTCGTTTCAGTTCATGCACGCACCATGTTTGTTTATTATTTACTCACAGCAGGCCACACAGTTTCCATTCAACATGAATTCCTTTTTCTATTTATTTTATTATCAATCAATAATTGTTAGATATATCACAGTTGAGAGTGTGATCCAGCTCATTTAACACAGATTAACCCTTTTTTCTTTGGTGTTTTCTTCCCAGACCGTTTCGGGTACCGACCAAATCAGGACCCATCCTTGTCTGCACTCGACTTCCTCCAGTTTCCAGGTCGGTAAACGAAGTCCAAGTGAGATGATATATGCCTTCCAAAAGCTACCAAAAAATCTTGGAAATAACAGTTCCACGGGATATGAAACCGCAAGTGAGATTTGGGGTGTAAAGTTGTGTTGATGGAAATTTCGAAATTCTTTCACTTGTTTAATTTGGATGGACAAATTTCAAGAAATATTTCAAATCTATTACATATCACGTTAAGCATTTTCAATGGTGACAATAGATTTCCATTGTCATCTAGACCACATTTGAAATTCATTAATAAAAGCTCAACCTGAAAGAACATTAAAGGGCATTGGCGTCTTAATTGATCATGTTGTCGCCCTACGTGACCTTTCAGACACTCAAATTAATTAAGAACGTGTAGATTTTATGTGGCTGTTCAATTTTGTACCTTGGGGGGTTTATAGCACCTGCATCTATAGGCATGGAACCTCAACCATTATAGCATATTTGTTTGTCGTAAAACCTGTCCCAATATTATACCGTTTATTGATACATAATGTCCCAATGTTTGACCCTACATCTTAAAATCTTTCAAGTCTGATGAGTTTATGGATTCTTTGACTTCTTTGTTGTATGGTTACCAAAAATTGAAAATACGTCGAATTTATCGCACGTTTGCTAGTCCAATTTAGATTGAAATACCCGGGTTTGGGATTTGGACGGGTCACGGGTCAAAATTTTCGGGGAACCCGCATGTTGCCATCCTAACATGGCACCAGAGTAAATTTGGTCACATGCCATGATGCACATAAACTATAGATACATACATGCACACTGATTTCTAAAATCAAGTTTCCTAGATTTTTAAGGTAGCTCCGCTAGGTTCTATAAATACCAAATGCTCATGAAGAATTGCAACCAAAAATCAATTTTCTGATTCTCTCTCTCAAAGATGTTTCTTAGATCCTTCAGGGCTCGTCAAGATTCAAGGTACGTTTCTGCAATTTTAAGTCATAATTTAAGTTCCTATATACGTACGCAAAGTTATGTTGCTGTTGATTCCATACATGTGGGCAGTCAGTATATCAATTCAAGTTTCAGATTCTTGAATGGCTGTATATCTGCCATTAAAAAAAACATTTAACTCTTTAATATGAAAACATTAAAATATGTGCATAAGATCGATCAGCCAACACAGTATAAACCTATCATTCTATAGCTGATTCAATTAATTACAACTTCCAATATATATAATCTAATATTATTGTATTGTGGGACGAATTTCGAATACAGTGAGAAGCAGTCGACGTCTGGAAGCTGTGAAATGAGTGAAGAAATGGAAGAAGAGTGGCAACAATATGTTGGTTCAGTGCCGTTCAATAGGGATCCACTGACCAAGCATTCTAAACTTTCCTTACGATCCCATACTAATTCCCTCGAAAGGTAATTAATCTAATCAATCACCTTGTAAGAATTTGGTTTATTTAATTTAATTATAAATAAGCTCTTTATAATATACGTACTATAGGATATTAATATGTGTTTGCCCAAACATTAAAGAAAATAAGTATCTTGTCATGACGTGTAAAAGATAAGCTATTAACCAACTATCGATCATATGGATTTATGTAACAATATGTAATCAAAATAACCTTAATTTCTTATAACCACGTTGACGCTTTGATTTTATATGTTGGATTCTTTATGATTTTTTTGGTCACCTTTGTTGTTAAAGTTCATACTTAATTACGAGATATCTTTAGAGAAAAGTTTAAATGTTTTCATTTGTACAATTTCTCAACGCGAGTAAATCCTTTCTTGACTGTTCAATCTGTTTTACAATATCAAGAGAAATATCAGACAACCATCTTTTTGTATATTAGTTTTGTATTTAATTTCGAAAGTAAAAACTCTCTTTTATTTCTTCTCAAATACAATTGTTGTAGAAAAGAATTATAATTTAAAACATCTAAGTACGTACATGTTATCGATATTCTGTGATATCCTTATAGCCAAGACTTTTAATTATTAACTATATCCGTATCTGCTCATTAGCGTTACCATGCCCGAATATAAGTTGGGTTTAGTTTTGATTTGCAAAAATATCAAATTCTTTGGAAAATAATATAAATAGAGAGTTACACGATTACTATTAAATTATAAACTACTCCATGATTTTGGATTTTTTTTTAAAAAAATAAAGTGCATTTGACTCTCATATGTGTAACACATGGCAATGTTGGACCAATTCTAACAGAAGCCCGAGAGGACTCAAGAAATCAATGGCGACCAAGGTCTCCAATCTGTCTCATATCATCCAACGTATCACGGCTTCTTGCCTCCTCCATCGCCGACATGGCGGCTGCGACTACCAAAGCGAGGAGGAAGAGTTCAGTATCACCGGCGGCCATCACCGGGGAAAGAGCTTAAACAACAACGAGGAGGAACCACGCAAGATAATGGAGATGAAGCTGCTGAGGGAGGTTTACGACGCCGTAACATCAATGAGAAGGGCGTATGTTAGCCTCCAGGAGGCTCACTTCTCTTGGGATCCTGAAAGAATGCGAGTCGCCGATGTAGCTGTGGTGGCTGAGATACAGCGCCTGGTCCTGCTGGGGGAGAGGTGCAGGCGTCGCATCCGCGGGACGGAGCCGGTGACAGAGATGGTGGCGCCATACGCGGTGGCGATGGAGGATCTGAAGAGGGAAGTGAAGGTGAAGCAAGAGGAGGTTGAGAATTTGAGGGAGAAGATCAAAACGACCATGTTTGCTAGCAGCGGAAGGCCAAAATGCAGGTCCAAGAGACGTGTCAGCAGTATTTCCCAAGGTAACTCTTGTCCGAAATTGCAATTTTTAATTGCATGTTTTGGATTTTATTCGTATAACTTTTTTCCGTCAAGTAATTTGGATTGTTTTTGTTTTGACTCTTTTAGCACTAAATGCATCTCGTATATTTTATTTAGAATTGATAATCTCACACTTCTGAATGATAAAGCTTGTATATTACATATATTTAATTAATCTAAGCGAAAGGCGGTAACAAAGCAAAAATGCCGAATACTTGAAAACGAGAGGAAAAAAGTTTATCGTTTCTATTTTATTTTAGTTTAGGTAGATTTGATTGTGTAATATATATAGGCTTTAAAAAAATTTCACACGCATGAGTATAGTAGACTATTAGGTGTCAAATAAACACAAAAGGACCAAACCCGACAATAAATTCAAATACGCCTTAGAATCCTACGTAAACAAGAAGATCTTCCAAGGTAGCTACAAACGGACCCGCCATGCATGTGAACTAAGGTATTATATTTATTAACGATACAATCTATTGGTGGCAGTCGCCGTTGCTCCCGCACCAGAGCTATTCGAAGCCACGATGAGCTTAGTTATAGAAGCCTCGAGATGCTTTGTTTCCCTGCTACTCTCGCTTATGCATGCAGCACGATGGGATATTTCGGCCGTCGTAAGATCCATCGAAGCCGCTGCTTCCGCCACAACAAACACCCCAAGTCTCACAGGCTCTCCAGTCGGGTCCAACCATTCGAAATACGCCTTAGAATCCTACGTAAACAAGAAGATCTTCCAAGGGTTCTGCCACGAGGACTTCTGCATGAGCGGTGGGAACCTCTCTTCGACGGTCCATCCTGACAAAAGCCGCCGCGATTGCTTCGCCCAATACCGCGACATGAAGGCGATGGACCCATTCGAACTCCTCGACGTCTTGCCAACTTGCAGTTTCGGGAGGTTTTGTATCAAGAAATACCTTTCCATCATGCACCCGAAGATGGAAGAATCGCTGTTCGGGGATCTGGAGCAGAGGCGGCAACTACTGCATGGCCGCCACCCGAGAAGTGAGTTCTACGGCAAGTTCTTGGAGTTTTCTAAGGCAATATGGCTCTTGCATTTGCTCGCGTTTTCCCTGGATCCACCTCCTAGACATTTCGAGACCAGCCGATGGGCTGAGTTTCATTCGGAGTATATGGAGAGCGTGGTTCGGATTTCGGGCAGCGGCCGAGGCGCCAAGGTCGGCGTTTCATTGGTTGTAGGGTTCCAAGTGAGCCCGGGATTTAAGCTTGCGAATGGGTCTACGATCAAAGCGAGGGTCTTTCTGATTCCCAAGAATAGATGAGAGAGAAAAAATCTAGCTTGTATGTTGAAATCTGCTTGTGATATAAGGTAATGTTATTGTCTGTTTTGTTCTACTTGTTTCAATGTCTTAGGTAAAAGCTTGAACTTGTGAAGTCACTTGAGGGCAAGAAATTAGTTAGAAAGTGAAAGAGATCTTAAATTGGGGTAGAGAACTCTCACTCTCTCGGAAATCTATTTCTTGTAAGAATCAATTCAGGTTCGACTAAATAATATGATACTGACTGCGCAAAACGGATCAAAAACTACCTCCAACCACTGATTTGATGCGGAACATGAACAACACAAGCAACAAACTAAAATTGTCAGACTTCACAATAGATGGTGTGAATAATTTTAGATGTGTGTGCTTAGGGACCCAGAGACACTATTTATAGATGATTTGTGTCATTAACAAATATATCAAGATTATATGTCTTGCTAAGATATTTATATATTGTGATTGATTAATATTCTTATAGATTATACACATCCTAATATTTCAATATTTGGCTTATTAATAAATGTAAAAAGGTGTGCATGATTGAATATTAATCAAATTTTGTGTCACTCAAGGAGTTAATATTTTGATATCCGAATAAAAATTTTGTAATAGTCTCTCACTTGGCACATATGTATCTCATCATCACAAAATGAGAAAAATCGAGTATTATTGTGACGCCCAAACCCAAGGGAGTCAACGGATTGGAGTAAAAGATTAAAGCGGAAAAAGAAAGGGCTAAAAGCATAAATTGGAAGTTGTATTTCCTTCCAAGGCTAGAACTAAAGAACAGTCGATGCGAACAACAGTAAGATCAGCTTGGAATACAAAAATTTCGTTTGAATTACAATCAGGATATTACAACTTTTTTTGAATTCTATATGAATCCTCTATTGTTATAATAGATCTTAATACAATTTTGAAAAGATCAAAAAACAACAACACGGAAACGCTGGCCTTCGACAAGCACACACGCCCCCAAGCTGGCTCAGCTCGCACCTCCCGCCTATCCCTGATGTGAGACCTGAATTTGATTTAAGATTAATTGTTGGATTAATCGTATTTTTGAGTAGATATCTGATTGTGAGATCTGGTTTTGTTGAGAGAGCTGGTCGTTTTGGTGAAATCCAGTCGTAGCGTGTTTTGGTAGCGCGAGATTCCTAAACGCCGTCGTTTGAGTGAGATCTGGATGCGTTGTTTTAAGTGAAAGCTGGTAGCATGTGTATATCCAGCTGCTGCTTTATCTCGTTTGTTGAGGGCAAAACGGTAGCGTTTTGATAAGTTGGTGAGACGCCGTTTTGGTGGTTGCGCATGGTACCAGCTGCGAGGAGTTGGTTGCGTCTGGTTGTCCAGCTGAGAGCAGATGTCAACGATGGTCAACTCTACTGTAGCTTGCGTCTGGTTTCCTGTAGCTTGCATCTGATTGTTTTGCGCGAGAGCTAGCGACTGGATGACGTAGGATGTGCGTCGTCATTTTAGTTAGCGCTAAGGAATCCAGTCGATGGGTTTATGCGACGCCGTTTTAATTAGTTGCAACGCTGTGTTTTAAATGTCGCGACTGGTACCAGCTTTTGGAAGGATTTCATGCGAGAGAAACCAGCCGATGGTTTTAGGCGACCAGCTGATAGCAGATATGATGACGTAAGCGGTGCGACGTCGTTTTGTTAAGTCGCTGCGACATCATTTTGATTAGCGTTGTTTGAGAATTCAGCAGTTGATTCTTTGCATCTCCTGGTTATAGTGTACCTGCTGGTTTGTCGTGGATGTTCCTAACCAGCTTTTGCGAGATGTATTTAAGGAAGACTTGGTCTTCGATTTCAAGCACCAGATCCCATACTTAGCAAAATATTATCTTGGTTGTCGACCTCTGTTCTTTGAACCCTAATACTGTTCACCGTGAGCTTTTCCGGTGAATTCCCGTCGTTTTCGACCATTTTTGGTACGTGCGAGGTAGCGTTGGACTCCTCTCGAGAAGCTCTTCCTTTCTATACCATTCTTGGAGGCTGTTGTTGGCTAAAGCGAGATCGCGAAGTTGCTGTCTTCGGCCGTGTGTTGCGTCGTTGAGGTAGAACTTCGAATTGTTGTTAAGATCTTAGTCTTAGCCTTTGTTTAAGCTTCCTGTTAGTGGTATTGTTGGAATCAGTAGCTGGTTGAGTGTGTGTAATTCCCAGCGTGCTTTCTGTGTATTAGCGTCCCTTGAGAATATTGCCCTGTGTGTTTCGACAGGTTGTAATTCAGATTTCTCGGGACCTTTGATTGTGGTAATTGTGCTAGGAATTAAGGTACGGATTTGAGCTTATAAACCAGCGTGTTTCTGGCTTGGATGAATTGTAGTTGCTGGTGTATGGAATGGCCGTGCCTGATTGTTGTCCTGGATGAGGACTGTGTATGCTATTGTGTTTTATTGTTGTGTTGCATATGTTTATATGCTTGTATTCCAGCATGTTTCATACACGCATGACATTCCATTTCAGTTGTTGCAACCTTTGTTCGTTGTTGTTGCTCTGATTTCTTACCAGGATGCGAGGGCGAGCGGTGATTCCGCACTCTCATTTCCCCTATGCGCCGAGTGGCTAGCTACCACAGTTCATAGGTTGGGTTGTTGATGCATCTGGTAAGGGTGGGCGAGTAGGGGTGAGTGGGTAGCACCCACATGTCCTACACTCACCGTGGCAACATAATTTCGTTGCAGATTTCCGTTGAGCTGTGCATTGAGTTCTTTGGCTCCCTTCCTTGGTTGTAGCCTTCGGCTGTTGTCCCGTATTCTCATGCATAGCATCTGCATTTTATTCTTGTTGTTTACTGCTGTTTTATAGTTGTTCTCCGTACTGGGGTTTGACCCCATGTCCCTCTGGGGCTTGGTTGTTTTCCTTGTTTGTGTTCTGACTGCGCAAAACGGATCAAAAACTACCTCCAACCACTGATTTGATGCGGAACATAAATAACACAAGCAACGAACTAAAATTGTCAGACTTCACAATAGATGGTGTGAATAATTTTAGATGTGTGTGCTTAGGGACCCAGAGACACTATTTATAGATGATTTGTGTCATTAACAAATATATCAAGATTATATGTCTTGCTAAGATATTTATATATTGTGATTGATTAATATTCTTATAGATTATACACATCCTAATATTTCAATATTTGGCTTATTAATAAATGTAAAAAGGTGTGCATGATTGAATATTAATCAAATTTTGTGTCACTCAAGGAGTTAATATTTTGATATCCGAATAAAAAATTTTGTAATAGTCTCTCACTTGGCACATATGTATCTCATCATCACAACATGAGAAAAATCGAGTATTATTGTGACGCCCAAACCCAAGGGAGTCAACGGATTGGAGTAAAAAGAAAAAAGCGGAAAAAGAAAGGGCTAAAAACATAAATTGGAAGTTGTATTTCCTTCCAATGCTAGAACTAAAGAACAGTCGATGCGAACAACAATAACCAGCTTGGAATACAAATATTTCGTTTGAATTACAATCAGGATATTACAACTTTTTTTGAATTCTATATGAATCCTCTATTGTTATAATAGATCTTAATACAATTTTGAAAAGATCAAAAAACAACAACACGGAAACGCTGGCCTTCGACAAGCACACACGCCCCCAAGCTGGCTCAGCTCGCACCTCCCGCATGTCCCTGAGCTGCCTCACCTGCACCAGAAAAACTAATGAGTCTAGGGGCTGAACAAGTAAAATTGAGGATAACAAGATCACATAATGTAGGCATCTATATACATAAGCTAGAGACATAATTTAAAGGAAGACAGCTTAAGCTCAAAACTTTCTCATAAAATCATATCGGGACATCAACCCAGATCACACTTAATTTCTTTGCGACTTATGACCTAGAAGCTCTCCTTAGGTCCTGGGCTTGATCAAGCTACATCTGAACTCAGGAATCTGGGGAAATAAATCCCAAGTTAGCTGTGAAAAGGGATTATAGCTTGCTAACCATAATCCTGTCCCTTTTCCTCGTGAAGGGCCATTCTGTCCGTCAACCAGCTCACTCACCCTTCTTGTGGACCGTCTGGTATCTATGTCATAATTCCTTCAAAACAAAAATCACTTCCTATAAACTGATAAATATCTTTTAAAATAATACACTTGATCGGAGGCCGATCACTTAAACTTGTTGGGGTTCACTTCTGTAATACTCATTTAACTTTTAAAACTTCATTGAGCGGACAGCTGGGCTGCGAGCTGAGGGTAACTGAAAGCCAGCTTTTAGGATCGAAAAAGGTTATACCAGATTGTAAAAACGTACTGATACTAATTGATAGAATTCAAGGCCCTCATTACGTGCATTTTAAAAATATTTGGAAAACAATTAGCACGTAACTCGGAAACTGGATTGCGCCCGAGCTGGACCAGCAGCTCTGTGATCTGGTCCGAATCACATGCAATCTGGTCTATACAAATCTTGAGCTGCAGTAGCTCAGTGTTCTTGAAAGGTTTGTGCACCGAGATGTAGATCAATTAAGATATGAAATCTTGCGGAAACAACTTGAACTACTCTCTGAAAATCAAAAGCTTGTTAACAGTTTTAAACACAGTTTTGGAATATGCAATGCGTGAACGTTAAATGCAGAAAGCTGTAAAGAAATATGCTGCAATCTGTTTATGGAAGTTCGGAGCTGAATCACCTATGTCTCCCCTTCTTCCGCACGGGAATGATCCACTAAAAGATTTGATTACAACAGCTTCTGCTGCAACCCGATCCGACAGCCCGCAACCTGCAAGAACTCCTAGCCACCTATGTACACCACCCTGCAAGCTGTGTGTCTAACAACACTTCTTTTACGTCTCAGTGAGAAATACTACAAGACTTGTTTAACGTCTCTGTCCAAAGACTACAAGGGAGAGTGTTTGATTCGATTCACTCATTTTCTGTTTCTCTCAACTCTCGCATGTATGAGTGAATCATGTGTGAGATTTACAGTATACACTAAATCTCTCGAATATAAAATCTCACACACTGGGAAATGCTTTTCTCTGAGTTGGTTGTTCGATATCTTCCCATGGCTTGTGCTGTCAACTTGATTATTCTTTGAAATTTCGGTCAGTGCACCAATTCACACCTGAGCATTGAACCAGCTTGAACATCAGCTGCCACCATATTGTGCAAACTTGCAACTAGCACTGCTTTGTGTTGTGCATTTCTCTATTTTACGTTTTGCACTTGCACACACTCTCTCCATTGTCACCATCGGTTCTCTATGCTCTACTCTTGATATATAAAGCTTCTTTGCAGATACTATCCGTTGGACACAAAGGTGTAGCCGTTCAAAAGTCTTCTGACAAGGTTGTGCTTTGTGTCATTTGTCATTTAATGCTTCTGCAGGCTTTATGACTTTTTCACATATGAGCACTGTGTCGAGAAGAGAACACAGCAAATTGATTTGAACACTGATAAGCCATCTTCGTACAATCTTGTTTTCAAATCGCTTTGCTTTTCAGTTTGTACAATTCTGCTCTTGACCTCAGATAACATATGTTATGCTCACTAAGCTGGTTTGACCTTAACCAGCTTGTCTTTGTTATGCTTTGCTTTGAGCTGGTTGCTACTTCATCTGTACTTCTCTGTATCAGCTGGACCTATGGACACTTATCGAGTGCATCATGCTTTCAGATTCTTCCTCATCTCCAACTACGGGGATCACCTCAAGCTCGTCAAACTTCTCATAGAATCCTGCCTCCAAATTTCTTCTTCTTCTTCATCTTCCACATCATCCACAATAAATACATCTCTCTCAAGCATCTAGCTTATCCAAGATCTCTGATCTGGTTGTTTTCAATCCGAGCTGGTTTGTCCTTCACCAGCTTCGCTCTATTCTGGTCTGCTCTGAGCTGCTCTTCTTTGATTATGTGTACTTGCTTGTTCTCTTGTTCCATTCAGACACCTCTTCCAAACCATCAGCAAGTACATCGATCTTCTTTTGGTTGCTTGAGTCAGTTCTTCGAGGTTAATTTAAATCTTATCCTTGAAGAACTACAATCTTGCACAGTGATTATATCCCTTATTCTTGGGATCTTTTAATCAGTTCTGAGCTTTCACTGGATTGAACTTCCTATGCTGAAATGATTATTGTTGCGCTCTGTGATCTGATCTGCACTTGATCACTACGCTTGTACTCTGAGCTGCACTTGGTCACTGCACTTGTAAACTGCACTTGATATGCACTTGAACAGTTCTGCTCTGCACTAAATCTCACTGCACTTGATCCCTGAACTGTTCTTGCACCAAGATGGTGAACCAGCTTGAAGTCCTTTGCGATTTGGTTACTTCTCTGTTGTACCAGCGCGGGCTTCCCTCACTGTTCCAACATAAATATCTTCAACTAGATCATCTTAGGTGTCCCCTCACTGTTTCAGTTTGGATATATCCTTTTTTTCTTAGTCTAATAACGGCTGCACATCGCATGTAAACCGTTGGTAGAATAATAATAGATTTTGTGTGAATCAAAATTAAGATTCTGATCTGTAAACAGAGATACAACACCAGCTCGGTGGAATAACGGAAGAACAGAGTATCAAGGAGTTAACAATGATCTCAATAAGGAATAATGGATTATCTATTAATGTTATTGGAATTATTCCGTGAAATATGTTCAATGAAGGTGAAGAGCTGAACTCGAGAAAACGCAGTCCAGCACGGACGCAAGCTGGACCAGCTCATGACGGGGTAGTCAGCTTGGATAAAAAGGTTTAACGTTTTCAAAAGTAGACTGGATCAGCTTAGAGAACATGAAAGTACTGTATCATTTTGGAATAAACCAGCTCAGCTGGAGGGTAATGTACCAACACGGGATAAATCAGCTCAGCTGGAGAGTACTGTACCAGTTAGACAATCTCTAAAAAGACCAGCTCGGCTTATCCAATCGGGACATGCATCTCGATCAAACCAGCACCGTCTATCCTTTCAGAGCCATATCCAGAACTCTGCAGCACACCGGAACTAAGAAGCCTTTTCTATGATTTCTACGTAAACTCGAACTTGTACGGCTCAGTATTTTGAAATACAACTCATTTTTCTGAAACACAAACTGGTAAGTTTCTCAAAACTTTTAAAAAAACATCACTGCTGTGAACCCATAACTTTCATAAATCAAACCTTTGAAATAAACGTGAACGTGAACTGAATTGAAAAAGACACATGCATTAGGCAAGCAATCAACAGGAAACAAAGAAAAAATATATGTTTTCTAGATGCAGCAAAGAATCATCTTTACTTGCCTGAACTGAGAAATCACGAAAAACAGAGGACCTTGGAGAATGTCACCACAAGCACAAGCTAGCAACCTTCTAAGTGTTTTGGAGAACTGAAGTTTTCTTTCGTCGGAGTGGGCTCTATAACTCTAAGAATATCATTTATATGAAGTATGATTGGTAGTAGGTAAATAGTACAAAAAGAGGCATGGGTCACCATTCCAAACCTCAAAATTTGTCAAAAGCCCCCTACTACCACTTTAAATTTGAAATCTACTACTATAATTTTATTGAAAACAGAACTCACGTCCAAAAAATATTTTATTATAAAATCACTACCAGCTCGAGGTTTTGTGTACAAAATCCATAAGACCACAATTGTTAGCATTTTTATTCTAAGAGCTGTTTTGATAATTTAGTATCTAGTTTCAGTTCAAGCTAGCTTCAATTTGTTAGAGTAAGTGTCCAACTAGTCAACTTGTGGCGTGTGGGTTCTTGTTGACTCTATGTAAAACAATCTTTATTTATGAAATTCGCATTCTTTTATGGTTTTCTTTATCTTCATTATTATGCTTATAATTGTTGGATAAAGACCTTGAATACACTATAGTGTATGTTAGATGTGATAGTTGATTTGATGGCTATCATGAAACACATCTAATAGTCACTATGTATTCTAAACATGTTCCTAGTCAATTGGACCGCCCAAAAGAGGATAAGGGCCGCTCGAGCTGGAGACTAGCATCTGCGATGTGAAGTACCACGTTTCATTGATAGGGAACATAGTGATGTTCTGAGCATGCAGATGGGTAGTGACCTGGTGATCTATCAAACTACCCTCGTTCGAACTTTCCAAATGGTTACCATTTGTCGAGTAGATTAAGTCCGAGTCTTGGTTGTACAGATTTGTAGCGTCCCAAAATCCATAGGACCACATCTATGAACCCTTTTTAGTTTAAGGGCCATGTTGATATTTCCAGATTTCAGATTTCAGCTTTAAGTTCATTTTATTTGTTTTAAAAGCTGATTTCAAATTTGAGACACGACTCAGAAGATCTCGGACAGATTTCGCCTCAAGCACAATACAACGAGCAGATTTCAGATTTTGTTCAAAAATGCTTTCAAATTGAGCAAATTGTCCTCTTCAAAATCCCTTGGCAAATTTCTAAAATTAAAACCGTAGATGGGAAATCTTTCAGAAAGGACAAATAGTTGGTAGGAATCCCATGCCTACTCGAGTGTTTTCACCTAATTTCAATTATGCTCTTTTATATGATTGTTTACGTGAATTTATAGTTCACTTTCGTTTGTAAAGAAAATCTTTCATCTTCTTAAAACTCTCTGGAGCTCGTCGTGGTGCTTGAGGAGGAATTCTGCAGGAACCAGCTGTCGTCGTGTATCCAGTGTTAAGGCAAGTAAAAGCTGATTCTTGATACACCATTTTAAAGCATATATATTGTTTTTCCTCAGCTCTGTTTGCTTGCCTGTTTATGCTAAAGATATAGCAATGTTCAAGAAGGTTTATGAAAAATGAAAGATCGGGTTCATTGTTGTTTTATGTTTTAAAATAACCCAGTATGTTTTTAAGTGCAGAGGTTGATGTGTTTTTTTTTTAAAACATTGAGCATCCAGATTCTAGTTCCTTGAATGATTATGAAGTTCTTCTTGGTGAATGGCGACGTCTGGCTTGACTCCAAGTAATCGGCGATGCTGGTCCAATCGGGATTTTGTTTCGGTTAGATAGGCGGAGCTGGTATCTTGGGTGTCGTCGAGATATTGCAGCACTAAGTTACACAGCCAAGTCGGTTTTCCTATGCTAGTAACCAGATCCCATCTTCGAGTCTGAAATCCCATATCAAGTCTGCCTTGCAGATGTCGAATCTGTTTCACTCATACATTGTTCCTACAGTAAAAGCTGATTTTCACACCAGCAGTGCCTTTCGCTAGTCAAGTCTGTTTCTTTAAATCTAGCGACATATCCTTTCTTTAGTGAAATCCGTTTTACCCGTTAGCAGTAGTGTTTCCATGGCCACATCTGAATTTCCCCGCTAGCGATAGCGCTCCTAGAGTCAAATCTGTTTTCACACGGCAATGTATCCCCGATAGTCAATCTGTATTACGCTAACGATACTGTTCCTTTATTCACATCTGTTTCAGCGTTAGCGAAACCTTTTCTATAGTCGAGTCTGTTTTATGACTAAGATCTGCTTGGTCCCCGAGCACTATTTTTTAGCCAAATCTGATTTTGTTTCCATTTAAGTGATAAGTCCCCAGTAGTCGAATCTGATGCTCAATGAGATTTTAAAGGGAAACAAGTTTCAAAAGGGC
>KQ989076.1:196396-223199 GCA_001598015.1 Dorcoceras hygrometricum | reverse complement strand
TTTGAGAAGACAAAGTATGCCTCTGCCATACTTTTTCATCTCAAGGATCTGTACGGGGAGAACTCTCGACATGAGAGGTTCACTGTGAGACCTGGATTTGTAATTTCGATTGTAACGTTGGAATGAATCTATATATATATATAGAGGTTTTAGATCTCTTTTCTGAGTGTTTGAGTTGCAGTTTCGGGTTCCATTTCGTGTGTTGAACAATTCTGGAGATTTTGTAATTTTCGCATATTAGAGGTACCTGCTGGTTGGTGTTTCAGCTGATGTTTATGGTTAGCTGCTGGTCGATGATGAAAATCAGCAGAAGCGCGTTTTAGCGCGAGATTCCTGAAACGCTGTCGTTTCGTGAGGTTTGGTTACGCGTGTGTTGTGATCAGCAGGTGTTGTTAGTATATTTGCGTTGAGGGCAAAACGACTGCGTTTAAGTTAGTTGGTGCGACGTCGTTGTGATGTTGCGACTGGTACCAGCTAGTAGATCGCGTGTATGTTCCTGCTGATTGATCAGCAGATGTCGATGTCAACGCGAGTCAACTTTCCTGTAGCACGAGGAAGGTACGTCGTCGTTTAGCTATTGCTAGGAGTTTCAGCAGATGATTGGTTTTGGGTAAAGTGCTTCTGCTGGTTTTGCTGACGTCTGTGGAGCGACGTCGTTTGAGTAAGTGGCAACGCTGCGTTTTAGAGTTGCGCGTGCGACCAGCAGCAAGGATCTTTGCAATTCGTTGACTCTAATCAGCAGATGGTTTGAGAGACCAGCGGATGGTAGCTCTGCTGACTTGCGCTATGCGACGTCGTTTGGGTTAGTCGCTGCGACGCCGTTTTGGATTGTGTTAGAAGGCGTTCACTATTGTTGCTGCTGGGAGCAGCAGGTTCGTTGTGAAGAAATGTGTCTGCTGAATTGTTGTTCCTGCTGATTTGAGATTTCGTTGTATCTGCTGATTTTTGTCGGTGAGCTGTTTTGAAGATTTCAGCAGAGGCGGGATTTATATATTTAAAAGACTTGGTCTTTGAGTTGAGATACAAAATCCCACACTTAGAATATTTTTCCAGCCTTTAGTTCTTCGTTTCGAACCCTAGCCCTGTTCACCGTTGATTTTATCCGGTGATTCTCGTCGTCTCCGGTGAGTGTTTTGCTCGTGCGAGGTAGCGTTGGACTCCTCTCGAGAAGCTCTTTCTTTTCGTACCAGTTTTAGAAGCTGTCGTTGGCTAGTGGAGGAACGCGAAGTTGCTGCCGTTCGAAGTATCGTGTCGACCGGGTAGAGCTACGTTCTGGTTTTGGTGAGAACTTGTTTCTAGCCATAGTATAAGCTTTTTGTTGAGTTATGCTGATGAATTCGTGACTGGTGTGAGTGGTAACTCCCATGTGTAGTATCCCGTAGGATTTATTGTGTGCCGGTTAGCCAGGGAGATGCCCTGTGCTTTGTTGTTGTACTCGTAGGGGAGTCTGATACATGTTTGGAATTATGTATGCTTTATTGGTTGGTTGTTTTATGAATTGGGAAATTATTTTAAGTATTGTTGTATTTTAAATTATATGTTTAAACGGTCGGGCCTAAAAGCGAAAATTTTACCCACTTTTTGTTAGCTTCCGCATGTGTTTATCTGTTGTGATCACGAGGCTTGACATTCACGGCTGTCAAGGAGCTGATGACGAGCCGCATGCGCGATGGGACTTAGGTCCGCGAGCATGGGGTTCGCATGATTGGGCTCGTTGAAAAGCTATCGGGCCTTGATATCGCACTTCCACATGAGTTGTCTGTGGATGTACTTCTCCTCTCACTACCCGCTGCATTTGACCCATTTGTGGTCAACTTCAACATGAACAAGCTGGAATCCACTCTTGAAGAGGTGGTGAACATGCTTGTAGTGTTTGAGGGGACCATAAAGAAGGACAAACCCATCCTCCTTCTGGGCTCTTCTTCCTCTGCGAAGAAAGGGCCTAGACGCAAGAGCAAGAAGCGTTTTGCTCCTGCGAAAGAGGATAAGTCTGCCAAGAAGCCGAAGGCAAGGGCTTCTAAGCCTAACAAGGACGTTTGCCACCACTGCCACAAGGCTGGGCATTGGAGGAGGAACTGCAAGGAGTACCTCGAGCAGTTGCGAACTGCAAAAGGTATGTTCTATATTGAAATAAATATGTCTCTAAATTCAACTTCTTGGGTACTTGATACCGGATGTGGATCTCATATCTGCAATGATTTGCCGGTAAAGACAAGAAGTCGACGTCTTAGAGAGGATGAGACCCACTTGAGGCTTGGAAATGGAGCAAGAGTTGCTGCAGTAGCTATAGGAGATATTAGTTTATTTCTGTCTACAAATTTTAAGTTGTTGCTACGAGACGTTTTATTTGTTCCTGAATTAATCAAAAACATTATTTCTATTCCTATGCTTGATAGAGATGGATATTCTTGTATGTTTGCTAATTCGATTTGCAATATTTACAAGAATGAATGTTTAATTGGAATTGGGGAACGCAAAAACGATCTATACACCTTAAGATTAAAAGACGTTCCAACTCGCGATGTCGAAACACACACAACAACGATTAAACGGAAACACGATAACTTGAACCTGGCACAACTTTGGCACGCTAGGCTAGGTCACATTTCCCTAAGTAGGATGAACAAGTTAGTTAGGAGTGACTTGTTTGATCTGTCAGACATCAACTCCCTATCAACTTGTGAACCCTGTCTGAAAGGAAAGATGACCAAGCAACCCTTCAAGGGCAAGGGTGAACGTGCCCAAGGCCTATTGGATTTGATCCATACTGATGTGTGCGGCCCATTTAGTATTGGTACTAAATACGGTCACACATACTTCATCACCTTTACCGACAATTATTCAAGGTATGGGTACTTGTACTTGATGAAGTACAAGTCTGAATCCTTTGAAAGGTTCAAAGAATTCAAGGCTGAAGTAGAAAATCAGTTAGGCAAAAGTATTAAGGCACTTCGATCTGATCGACAGTCCTCAGTTGCAGCAGCTGGAGGATGTTGATTGAGTTGTTCCCAGTCCTCAGTTGCAGTGACCTGGATAGAGGTTGGTGGGTGGTTGTGTCCACTTGAAATTCCGTGCGACCTGGCGGGTGGCTTCCGCGCAGGTGCGACGATGAGCCACTCTATTTTCCATTGGGTGCGAGTACCGTACGCTAACCACGACCAACTGGTTCTTGCAGGCACTATCAGTGATACCTAGGGGATCATGGGGCGATTTTGCTAGACGCTTTACCATGATCCGTTGGGCAGGTCCGGAATTGTGATTCCGGAGCCACAATGGTTGTGGGCCCACGGCTAGCTGTATCCCTGAACCATTGAGGGTCACACAAGTAATAGATTCGAGATTCCCGCATGGATAATCAGCTCAATGTGTTGAGCACGAGAAGAGAATTTCGGGAAGTGCGACTTCCTAAAAGTCAACAGGGGTCAAACCGGGGTTTCCCGCTGTTGAGGGGCAAAACGGTCATTTTGCACTGGGGTTCTGAAAAATGGTTTTTCAGATCATTATATTCAGTTTCGGAAACTGAGTCGATCGGTCCGATCTGATCGGCGATCGGAGTTACGGTGAAGTCTCGGTGATGGAGATGAAACGAATGTTCATCTGTTGGACCCGGGCCCGTTGGGCCGGATCCAAATCCATCACCTATTCTGTTTAATATAGAATTATGACTTAACCTAAATACAACTCATGCACTAAACCCTAATCTCTATAGCCTCCCCCCTCCTCTCTCAAACGCCGCCGCCGCCGCCGCCGCCCGTATTCGCCGGAAATTCGTTTCCGGCCAATTCGACGAGGAGAATCCGTTCGTGCTGATCTCGTCAGTCCTTATAGTGCAGGCTGACGAAGGAGTCTCGTTTCTTGTCGTGGACCGGATTGGAGATATCTACCGCAGTCTACCGAGAAGATCCGACGTTATTGTAACTACGGTTGGAGCCAGGCACAAGTGCCAGCAAGGTAGTGGTTTTTAACCCCCTATGTATGTCGATAACTGTTATTGAATTTTTCGTATTGATCGTCTCCCGGCTTTTATTCTATGTTCTTCCGCTGCCTCACCGGGGGGCGGATCCGGATCCCCTACACAGATCTGATACTAGCTGGAAGCCCTGGGTTGTCGGTGGTTACTTTTCACCTGATCTGGGGGATTTGAGTTATATAAATAGAGGACTTTGACCGTGTACTCGTGTCAGGCCCGGTGCGCTAACTACAGATTAATTACTCAATAAATCTCAATTATACTGAATCATTAAAAATAAGGCTAAAAATTTTCGTTTTGGGCCTGATCCAAATTATCATTCAAAATAACTTCATATCAAATAAGGATTTAAACTCATAAATCCAACAACAGGCAATAAGTAACAAATACAGATCCCCTCAAATACTAAAAGCACAGGACATCCTCTGGCTCATATATAATACATATAACTGGGACTCAGAACGGGAATCTACCAGCTGACGCTCCACTCACACCAGCTGGGTTACCTGAAGAACCTGCAATGGCCAACACAGACCAACGCAGCCCAAAGACAGGAGAAATAAAACGAGGTAAAACCTCAGTACCAAGAGTACTCATAAAACAACTATTCATAAAACATGCAATATTTTAAGTCATGATATGCATGAGGGTATCAAAGAACATCGGTAATCAAGGCAAACAACTCGGATGGCAAATCAGAGGAGCCTCAACACCACGCACAGCCAATCAGCTGGTGGAAATCATCGATCCGTGATCTTCAGGAATGACACACAGTCGACCATCACAGCTCAGTGGTCATCAGGCGCGACAACTCAGCTGGCCACCACCTCGATGATAGCATTGGACCTTTCAAGCGCGACAACACAACCGGCCGATCACAACTCTAGCTCGACTCGGACATCAATCAGGCTCAATATGTATGTGTGAATGCCAATCAATATCAATTCACCAACATACATAAATCATACGTAAACAGAACAGATATTCAAATCACAATCAAGCAAATCTATTCACGTAAATACTCAATCGCATACAGATCACGTTGAAAATATTTCAAGCTTATGCCAAAGTTGTTTAAATAAGCTCAAATCCATACCTTCCTCTGCAGCTAATACCTCAACAAATCTTACGAAGACAGATCACCAACAACCCGCTCAGGTTTACTGTCCCAGCAGCTCTCTACGAACACAACAGAAGCTGCTTACAAGCTCAAATATGCTAAGATATCTAATAATCAGCTCACATCAAAGCTCATTCAGCTTACAGCCTAAAATGGCGTAGCCTAAAACAACTACCTCAACTCAATATAGCACTACCCAGATCTAAATCCAAGATTAAATCGGTAAGAAATAACTTACTCAAAGCTGCTAAAGAACAGAAGAACTGCTTCCCAGAATTCCCGAACATATCAAACTCTACAACTACTTCGTGCTCCCTCAACACGTCGATTCAAGTCTCAAAACTGGTATCAATCGAAAGCCCTAAGTAAGATGAGCTCAGCGCCACAAATCTTGCCCCAAGCGGCGGCAAAAATCGACGGCAATCGACGGGAAAAGGTTCGAATGAACAGTAAGGGTTTCCAAAGCTATCGGGAAGAAGATAAGGAATATCGGGTTGAAAAATGGCTAAGTGTTTATCGACACTTAAACTTAAATCTCCCGTCAAAGCTACAGTGAAAGTAAACTACTTAAGTCAAAGATGAATCCAGCTTTCAGATCTCAATGCTACATCAGATCCTAGCGCTAACTCAGATCTGACCTCTCTACGCTATACTAGCGCGCAACCACCAAACGACGTCGCGTAGGAGTCACGCTCCAAACAAACAGGTCTCGCGACCAATGTCCGCTCTCTCATCCATATTTGGTCAAATCAGAAATCATTAAACCGCACTGGTCTACACCAACTCTCGAATCGGTCCGGTCCACACAGTACCATTGACCAACACTTGACTTTCACCATACGACGCCGCACCAGAGTCCAATTCTCCTCAAATCTGATGCTCGCTAAACTAAGTCGCATCTATTCCACTCAACCAACGCCAAATCTGATACACGTCAAATGACTCTGCATCATCTATAATCAACCTGCATATACCCGGGTAATCCAAAACGACAGTGTATCACTTCCCTCTCAAGGCAAACCTTATACACTTCTAAATTAAATCCAAAGCTCATAAACTCAATTCTGCCCACGTCAAAAGCTGATCTCACAAACAACTTTGACCAATGTTCTTAGAATGAAAACCCTATAATCCACAAGGAATATTTATCCGAGAAAATCCTCATACCAACCAATATGCTCAAGAATCTACGAGATTAAATCTGACTAATTTATCAAATCTTTTCGACATTGTATCACAATCACAAACTTTTAATACAGCCCTCAAAACTTGCCATTACTTCCCAACACTTAGAAAATATCTCTCCCCGTAAATATACCCTCTACTGTAGCGAAACCCTTACTGTTCACCATAACCTATTTCATCCGATTCCCGGGGTAGACGATGTAGCTTGGAGCAAGGTTGGCAGCGTTGAGTTCTCCTTTACAAGACGCTTCTTTGTATACCTCTTTTGAGGGCTTTGAGCAGCTAGAAGAGTAACGCAAAGAAGGTACAGTGTGTTTTCGGTTCATATTCCGGCCGATTGGTTCTTCCATTCAGGTAGAGATTTTGAGTAAGTGTTAGATCCTGCCTAACGCTTCGTTTAGAGCTATCTATTGTGTATTAGAGGAAGGATAGAACTGGGTTGAGCTGGTAGCTCCCTGTTATGGTTTTTGTGCTTACGGTCCCCGAGTTGATTATTGTGTTTTGATAAACAAGTTTGAGATCTGAGTTGTTCGGGACTCTTGTGTGGTAATTGTAGCACAGAAGCTAAGGTATGGATGTGAGATTATATTTACAGCTTTGAGATGGGCTTGTGTATAAATGAGTATGTGCTTTTATTTTGAGCAGTGTGTATGTTGTTGGTTCTATGCTATTGCTTGCATCTGTTCTGTTGTGTGATATTTTGCAAGGTGTTCTTGTGCATACACGCATGGCATGTTGTTACGCTCTGTCCCTTGCGATCCCTTGCTAGCAGCCTGCTGTGAGAACCTATGATTTGTTGTCTTTCGCTGTTGAGCTAACCCGAGTTGACAGGATGCGTGTGATTGAGCGGATGGGTAGCTCCCATTCTCTCACATGTACTATGGCCTTTTCTATTCTAGCTTGTTGCTGGTACTGCGTGTGATTGAGCGGCTGGGTAGCTCCCATTCCCTCACATGAGTTATGTACATTCCTGTTTTATATTGTGTCTGGTACCGTGTGTGATCGAGCGCCCGTGTATCTCCCCTTCTCTCACATGTTCGGTGACCACTCCTAATTCTGATGTCCAGCTGTGTACAATTCCTTTGGATCCTTTGATTATCCTGTTCTCATGCATCACATAGAATTTATAACTTGTTCTATCTACCTGCTATTTTATGTTGCTCTCCGAACTGGGGTTTGACCCCTCTCCCTTTGGGGCTGTTTGGTTTGTTATGTGCCATTCAGATTTTCCACGTTATTCAGTTGGCCGTGGAGGAGAGTTAGCTGGTGATGCCCCCAGAGGTTGATAGAGTGTCTCAAAAAATCGCCAGGGAATTCCCCGTGCCACCGTTGTAAACAGATTTGGGTTATGTTGGTTTGTATGCTGATACTTGTTGTATTTCATAGCTGTTAGTTTCAGCTTTTGGTTTGTGGTAAAACCTGTATTTTAAGTATCAGTGTATTTTTAACTTATGTTTTCTAAATCAGGTCAAAGCAAAAAATTTTAACCATTTTTTAATGCTTCCGCAATTGTGATTGCGTGTCTGATCTCTGTTTTGTGCATCGGGCCTGACATTTTTGGTATCAGAGCTTAAACTACGATAACCTCGAATTATTTTGATCACACTTGAGTCTAGGCACTGTGTTGCTTCCCGTTCCTAGGCACGCTAGACAGGTTGATGACGAGGTGATTGTGTTGGCAGCCCGTGTAGACGAACTGGAAATTATTATGGCGAGGTTTCAGCGGATGAATCCTCAAACGTTCAATGGTGACGAGTATGGTTCAGATGCTGAGTCATGGTCCTCTTATGAGTTAATTGGTTGTCCAGATCTGGAGGTAGTGCGACGTCATTTCGGGTTACCAGTATAGACGCTGGTTGAGTGTACAATGTGCTTGAGATCTGATCTGGATGTGTCAGCAGCTGGACGAAATCTGTTCACCGGGTGCGAGAAGCTGGGTGCACCAGCTGGTTAAGCAGTGATCCGTTTATCCAGAGCGGGACTCCTACGCGACGTCGTTGGTGGTAGTCAGATCTGATATAGCGTAGAGGAGTCAAATCTAGTATGGTGCTAAGGTCAAATATGATACAAACTGGAAGCCCTGGGTTGTCGGTGGTTACTGTTAGGATAATATTTATAGTTTTGCTGATAACAAAAAGATAAGATTAATCATGTCGTAAAACATTGATATTACAGAGTTACGGTTATTGGATTTTATACAGTCATTTGGGTATCCAGACGCAAGGTACAGTGGATATTTTATCCAGACGTAGGATACAGTGTTTTGTACCAACCAGACGAGATCTACAGTAATCCGGATGAGAGCTACAGTAATCCAGACGAGAGATACAGTGAGTCAGTCTTTGGTATTGAATCAGTCGCAAGTTACAGTGAAATATATAACCAGTTGATGGATATATCAGACGCAAGCTACAGTGAAAAGCAGAATCAGTCGTTGTGTCGTTATTTTGATACCAGACGCAGTATTCCAGACGTTGTAGTGTTTATTAATGTGTAGCGTAAACTACGTCGTTTTGATAAGTCAAAACAACGGCGCTGGATTAGCGCAAGAAATCAGACGATGGGTTTTCGAAATGATTCAGACGTTGGTATATCGAAGTTCCCAGTCGTTTCATGCTCTCAAGTATAATTCAGTCGCAACAATATAAACAACTATGAAGAAAGATCTGGTTAACAAAAGGAATTTCAGGCGCAAGCTTTAAAGCGATTCAAAAATACGATTGATTATTCAATGGAAAAGATCAACAGAATCGTACAAATTGCCTGGAATTTAGGAGACAACGTCGGTACTATTTTGGGTAAATAGTACATATTTACAGAGGTTGTTACACGGTTTTTGCACGGATATGGAAATCGACAAATTTGCTCTGACAATGTGCAATTTACCTTGTAGTGGAGCAGAGTATACGGTTACAGAATTATCAGAATTTTAAAAGGATTTTATTTCCTTAACAGATTGAAGTGACCGTTGAGCGAAGACTATAAATACCAGTAGTTTGAATTGAAGATACACTTCGCTCTCATTTAACTTGCCAAAACTCTGTCAAATTGATTTCTGAGCATTCTTTGTTGAATCAATCTCAAAGCTCACAAAACTCGAAGAACTCACAAGTGTTGATCTTCATTGAAATACCGTCGAGTCTATCTTCTGGTTACATTTTTATAATCAAGTCTCATTGTTGAAACCAGAAGATTTTACAGTCTCATATATTGTGTATTCACTGTTGTTATCATTATTGAGTCTGTAACAAACGTGCTCTCAAAAGCCGTTTGAAAATATTACAAAGGATTGTAAGACAGTAGCTGCGACTGCTTGTGAAGTTAGTGGTGCTAGGAGTTCATACAAGTGAGTCTTGTGTGATCGGGTGTGTGAAGAAGAACTGTAACATCAAAGCTTCTAGGGATCATTCCTGAAAAGGAAGAAGGGGAGACGTAGGATATTTATATCCGAACTTCCACAAACAAATTCTGAACCCTTATCTTTTATATTCCGCATTTATTTATTGTTTACTGTTCACAAATTAATCGGCTTCATTCCGCACTCTTTAGTTAGCCGAGATATTTGCACTTAACTGAGTTACCTTAAGTCAAATTACTCAGACTTAAGTTGAGCAGCGCTTGTAAAAATATTTTAATCGAGTTTGAAAATTTAAAAATCGAAGGAGTTCATTCAACCCCCCCTTCGAAACTCCTGTACTTGTTTTGATCCTATTTTTGGGACCATTAATTGGTATCAGAGCTTGCGAGTCTCAGTTAATGAACAGTTGTTGTGTGTGCTCTACTTTATATTAACATGTCTACCTCTCACAACAAAATTCCTCTGTTTTCAAGGGAAGATTACGATGATTGGAAAATCCGCATGCAAGCACATCTGGCCACACAGGATGATGAGATGTGGACTGTTATCACTGAAGTGCCTTTGAAAATTATGAAGCCTAATCTAGCATTTGCGTTATCAAATGGCGAGCCTCAGTTTCTGGAGAAGGCCAGACATGAATACACCAGTGATGATAAGAAGAAAGAAAACTTAGATAATGTGGCCAGGGATATCCTTTACAAGACGCTGGACAAGGATAAAAACATGTTCAGCAAAATCAAAACCTGCGCCACAGCCAAAGACATCTGGGAAAAGATGACCCAGATCTGTGAAGGAAGCGACGTGACAAAAGAAAACAAGTTGACGGTCTCTCAAAAAAAATATGAGTCCATCAAGATGAAGTATGGAGAGACAATGACTGAGTTCGACAATGATTCAGCGCAATAGTGATTGAGTTGAACAGCTTGGCAAAGAATACAGTAATAGAGAGTTGGCGTTGAAAGTAATGAGAGCGCTGCCCCGGGAGTGAGACGTGAAGAGAATGGCAGGGAGTCAAAGGATCTGAACAAGCTGGAGTTTCACGATTTATTTGCCAACCTCAAGGCCTACGAATTCGAGTTGGAAACAAGAGAAGAAGCTGGTCCATCTACCTCTCAGCCGACCAAGGCATTAGCAGCAACTGCATCTACTGAACAGTGCTCTCCAAGCACAAGAAAATCAGCAGATCAACTCAGTGACGACGTCATGTCCCTCTTCGTTAAGAAGTTTGGAAAATACTTGAGAAGATCTTTCAACCCTTCCTCTCCTTACAATAATTTCAATAAATCTGATAAAACTGCTTCTGATATGAAATGTTATAATTGTGATCGTTTAGGGCACTTTGCAGCTGATTGCAATAGGCCAAGAAAGGAGGACAGATCCAGAGATGACAAGAGATCAGATGATAGATACAGGAGGGATGACAAGAAGGAGGATCGATACAAGCGAGAAGACAAGACAGAAGAGAGAGCTGTTGAGAGATCCAAGGAGAGATACAAGGATAGGCGGAGGAGGACGAGAGGTGACAAGAGACCCAGCAGCAAGCATGATCGTAAAGTATTGGTGGCTGAAGAAAGCACCAAGAGCTGGGCAGACACTGATTCAGAATCTTCATCCAGCAGCTCCTCATCAAGCGAAAGTGAACAGGAGGAGGTTCATTGTCTTATGGCTGATCAGACATTGGATGACGAGGTATTCGATTTTTCTAACTTTGAATTTACACGATAAGATCTTGTCAGTGCACTTAATGACATGGTCAAAGAGTACAGGAAGCTTTCTCATTCATTCGAGGAAGCTAAAGCTGAAAACATAAGTCTAAAAAGTAGTTCGATTGAATCAAGTTCTGATGAGCTTGAGGATATTGACAGCTTGAAGATTGAGTTGAGTAAGCTGACAGCTGAGAATGATTTGTTGAGAAATGAATCCAGTGAGCTCAAGGCTGAAGTTGAAAAATTAACTAAAGAAATGAGCTCATGGAATCAATCGGCTCGTGCTCTCCACAAGCTACATGAAATCCAAAAATCAGTGCACGATAGAACTGGTTTGGGCTTCAGTAGTGGTGAGAGCAGTGAAGGAGAGACAAGTACTCAATCACAATCAGCATATGACAAGTTCAACAAAATGAGCTTTGTCAAAGCCAATGTGATATATGACTGCTTTGAGTCGATAACATTTGATGACCAGAACTCTCCCAAGTTGAGCGATAATGGAAAAGCTGGTATCGGTTTTCAAAGACCAGTCGATAACATTTGATGACCAGAACTCTACCCAAGTTGAGCGATAATGGAAAAGCTGGTATCGGTTTTCAAAGACCTGAGAATTCCAAGCCCAGCTGGCTAAAGAACAAGCTGGACAAGGATAAAGCGAAAGCTGGTTCCAAGTCTTTTGTTCCCAACCAGCCGAGGCGTAATTCGAGGAAGGCAAAATCTGGTTCGACAAAGACTCAGCCGAGGAGAGATCTAAGTGGTCAGAACATGAAATAAAAACTCAATAGATCTCACAATTATGCACAGACCTTTGTGGACCCGCATACTGGGAAAACTGTGAAAGTAATGCAAGTATGGCTCCCGAATGGGGTAATCCGATCTGGACCCAAGTAAAATTGGGTACCAAAAGCTGGTTTTCATGATTACAGGATAACAGGTACGAACCAGCTGATGTATCAAACTTGTGGTACCTGGACAGCGGCTGTGCAAGACATATGACAGGAAATCGAAAGCTGTTAATAGACGTCATTCCACACAAAGGCGCAAAGATAGTCTTTGGTGATAACGCATACGGTAACACTGTGGGTAAGGGTATGCTTATCCACGGTAACATATCTATTTCTGATTTCTTAGTTGTTGATAACCTTCGATATAATTTGATTGGCATTAGTCAACTGTGTGACAAAGGTTACATAGTCCAGTTTCAACAACACACATGCACGGTTCAGAGTCCAAGTGGTCAGACTGTATTGGTAGGAAAACGTTCGGGGAATACCTACATAATCAATTGGTCAGATCAGCTGGAATCTGAGCATTTGTGCCTTGCAGCTGGTTCTTCCAAGAGCTGGCTGTGGCATCAAAGAATGAACCATTTAAACTTCAAAACACTTGCCAAGTTGAGTGAACACGATATGGTTTCTGGTCTGCCAAAAATTAGTTTTTCTAAGGAAAAGATCTGTGCAGCATGTCAGCTGGGCAAACAAATAAAATCTACTTTCAAAAATAAAGGCGGAAAGCGTTCCACCCGTTGCCTTGAGCTCTAGCATATGGATCTTTTTGGTCCTATTTCAGTAACGAGCTTAGGGGGAACAAATTACACCCTTGCAGTTGTTGATGATTTTACTAAATATACTTGGGTGTTGTTTTTAAAAGCAAAATCTGAAACCACCGACCAACTGATACGTATTTTGAAACGTTTAAAAATGATAGATCTTGTTCAGTCAACCGGATAAGAAGTGATCGCGGTACTGAGTTTCTAAATTATAAATTAACTTCTTATCTGGAAGATTTAGGAATAAAGCACGAGCTTTCAGCAGCTAGAACTCCTCAGCAAAACGGGTTAGCTGAAAGGAGAAACCGCACTTTAAAAGAAGCTGCTAGATCTATGATTGCATATTCCGGTATTCCACAAAAATTCTGGGCAGAAGCAGTTAACACAGCATGTTACACTCAGAACAGATCAATGATTAATAGGATGCACGATAAAACCCCATATGAGATCTGGCATGGCAAGAAACCTGATATTTCTTATTTCAGGGTGTTTGGATGCAAGTGTTTCATTCATAACAATGGCAAGAAGCATATAACAACCTTTGAACCTAAATCAGATGCAGGTATCTTCCTAGGTTATTCAGATGTGAGAAAAGCATATCGAGTTTTCAACAATCGAAGCTTGACAATTGAGGAATCAGCACACGTAGCGTTTGATGAAACCAGTTTCAAATCAAATTCAGCTGCAAGCCTACATGACTTGTGTTCACGTCTGGAGTCAACAAGTCTTGAAGAATCAGACGACGACGTGCCACAAAGACAATCAGCTGAAGAAGAACAACCAGCAGTGTCACAACGCATAACAATGTTCAACAGGATCTGACAAGTAATCCAATAGTTATTGATTTAACTAACGTGGATCAGCCGCAGGATCGAATTGCTCCAAGTGTACCAGCCGCTGGAGGTGTAGCGACAAGTGTTCAACCAGACGATGATCAATCAGATGCTGCTTCAACAGATGTTGAGAAACCAGACGTTGCACAAACAGCCGCAAGCGTTTCAAGACCAACGACTGGTGTACCAGCTGCAAGCACAGACTTTCAATTGGTATCGTCATCAACAACTGGACAACCAGACGCGAGCACATCATACCACCCGGTTTTAAGACCAGCGTCTGGACAACCAGTCGCAAGCACATCTCACCAGCTGGAAGCGGACGCACAAGCCAACAATGTGCAACAAAAATTGGCATCTGCTGAACCAGGTGTTGCAATCCAGCCAGCAACACAGGGGGAACAAAGAACAAATCCCATTGGACTTGATCTTTAGTGGAACAGAAATCATCCACCCGAGCAAGTCATAGGTAATTTCGAATCCCCTGTTCACACACGAGGCCAGCTATCTCATGATCATTTTGATGCTGCATTTCTTTCGCATATAGAACCTAAGCACATATATGAGGCCTTAGCTGACCCAAGCTGGATAGACGCTATGCAAGAAGAGTTAAATCAGTTTGAACGTAATAAAGTATGGACACTTGTACCTAGACCTAATAATCATTCAGTTAGAGGAACTCGATGGGTCTTTAGGAACAAGCTGAATGAAGATGGCATAGTTACTAGAAACAAAGCTAGGATGGTTGCACAAGGATTTAGGCAAATGGAAGGAATAGATTTCTATGAGACCTTTGCGCCAATAGCAAGATTAGAAGCCATCCGCATGTTCTTAACATATGCTGCATATAAAGTCTTCAAGGCCTTCCAGATTGATGTTAAGAGTGCCTTTCTAAATGGCGTCTTAACAGAGGAAGTGTATGTTGCACAACCTCCTGGCTTCGTAAGTCATACACATCCAGACTATGTATATAAGCTGGATAAGGCTCTTTATGGGTTGAATCAAGCACCCAGAGCCTGGTATGACACACTATCTAATTTTCTACTTGAGCATGAATTCACAATAGGCACAGTAGATAAGACGTTTTTTAAATTTTTTAAAGATGATCACGTCTTATAGTTCAGATTTATGTTGATGACATTATTTTTGGGTCAACTAACCCCAAACTGTTCAAGTTCTCTAAGCTTATGCAGGACAAATTCGAGATGAGCATGATGGGGGATCTGACATTCTTTTTGGGCTTACAAGTTCGCCAACTGGAGAATGGTATATTCATCAACCAGGCGAAATATACGAAAGAACTGCTGAAAAAGTTTGGCATGAACAACTGCTCAGCAGCAGCAACCCTGATGAGCTCCTCGATAAAGATGGATAAAGACGAAGCTGGATCTGCCATAGAGGTATCATTGTATCGTGGTATTATAGGCTCGCTGCTTTACTTAACTCCAACTGGAGAATGGTATATTCATCAACCAGGCGAAATATACGAAAGAACTGCTGAAAAAGTTTGGCATGAACAACTGCTCAGCAGCAGCAACCCTGATGAGCTCCTCGATAAAGATGGATAAAGACGAAGCTGGATCTGCCATAGAGGTATCATTGTATCGTGGTATTATAGGCTCGCTGCTTTACTTAACTGCTAGCAGACCAGACATCATGTTTGCTGTCTGTATGTGTGCTAGATTCCAAGCAGAGCCAAATCAATCGCATTACATAGCTGTAAAGCGAATATAGGGTACTTCCAACGTGGGTCTTTGGTATCCCAAAGACTCAGGCTTTCAACTAATTGGTTATAGTGATGCAGATTACGCAGGATGCAGGATTGATCGCAGGAGCACCAGTGGAACCTGTAAATTTTTAGGGGATCGCCTGATCTCCTGGTTTAGTAAGAAGCATACATCAATCGCCACATCAACAGCTGAAGCAGAGTATCTCGCAGCTGGCAGCTGCTGTTCTCAAATATTATGGATTCAACATCAGCTGAAGGACTATGGCATTGATGCCTCTGAAGCGCCTATTCTCTGTGACAACACCAGTGCGATCGCGATCACCCAGAATCCTGTACTACACTCGATGACCAAACACATTGACATCAGGCATCATTTTATAAGAGAACATGTACTAAAGAAGGACGTCCGGTTGGAGTACGTGTCGACTGAGCAGCAACTTGCTGACATCTTCATCAAACCCCTACCAGATGCTAAGTTCTCCTATTTTAGAAATATATTAGTTCTCCTTGAATTGCCTTGATTGTCTGTGAAGCTAACATATTTTTGCAGGTTGTCAGCCGTTGCCTAACTAAGTTGCAAGTCTTGTGTTCATGGGGAACAGTAGACTTCCAGCTGAGGGAAGCATCCTTCGTTGGGAAAATACCAGTCGCAGGGAGAACCAGGATCTGGATTGTTAAGTGTGACGTCGTCTGAATATGTTGCGTCTGGACACTCAGATGCTACATATATACAGTCGATACTTATTGGTGACCAGATCCTGCTCGCTCCTTGTGATACATTAAAACCAGCTACGGTGTTATTAAACCAGACGCAGTAGTTGTGAATCATTAAATTTTGGCGCGCGTTTTCTGTACGATTAAAATATTTCTTTTGCAAATATCTTTTGAAAATATTTTGTTCGATTAAAACATTTTGAAAAATCTTTTACACTGTACGATTAAAATATTTTGAAAATATCTTTATAAATCATTTCCAAAATAGTACGTGCCGTTGGATATGTAACACGTGGATTTGTCATCATTCCAAAAGTCACATCTACACCATTCCCAATTCTTACCCTTTCATATTCCATATATATTACGGCGTACCCTGTTCATTGTCTTTTACCTTGCCAACATTGTTATCGTACTATTGCTCTCTTGCCTACTTCGTGTGTTTTCTTTGCAAAAATCCTATTACACAGGTCTTTTCGCTCTCAATCAGAATCAGCTATGGAATCTTCTTTGATCAGTAGCAGCCACCACGTCGACTTTGATTCTGTGTTTGGGATGGAAGACGCTGCTCTAGTACAGATGTTTGAGTCTTTTATAGCTACGGGGTTAAAAGAGTTCTTGGGTTGCCCCGCCGTGTTCTATGAGGCTGCACTGACAGAGTTTTTCACAAATGGTTCAGTTAGAGAAGACGGAATCGCGGTCAGCACCATCAGGGGCACAACTGTTGAGATTTCTGAGAGTATGTTTGCGGCGGCGTTCGCACTACCGACTGAGGGTCTAACGGATCTATCTGACGTTCCTAAGAATCTTGTATTTGATGCACGCAGTCTGTTTTCCAAATCAAAGGAGTAAGTAAGTATTTCTTGTCTGAAAAAGGAGTTGAAGATTCAATATCGCCTACTGCATGATATTCTGGCAAAAACAATTTATGTCAAACTGACAGAGTTTTTCACAAATGGTTCAGTTAGAGAAGACGGAATCGCGGTCAGCACCATCAGGGGCACAACTGTTGAGATTTCTGAGAGTATGTTTGCGGCGGCGTTCGCACTACCGACTGAGGGTCTAACGGATCTATCTGACGTTCCTAAGAATCTTGTATTTGATGCACGCAGTCTGTTTTCCAAATCAAAGGAGTAAGTAAGTATTTCTTGTCTGAAAAAGGAGTTGAAGATTCAATATCGCCTACTGCATGATATTCTGGCAAAAACAATTTATGTCAAAGCTGGGTCATTCGATGCCGTGATCCGTGATATATTCATGTTGATGACGGCAATCACGTTTGACGTAAAAGTGAATTGGATCAACTTGTTGTTCAGTGTTTTTAAGGATATGGTGACACCGGATACTAGGCAGGCGAAGGTTTACGCGATTCAGGTCTGTGGTTTATTGAAGAATATTCCGGGATTGGATTTGGGTGAATCGAGGGCATTTCCCATTCCCAGAGTCTTGACAGCGAAAACTGTTCATCGGTATGTTCACATCGATGAAAAGGTTGGAATGGAGGATACTGCAGCCTCTCCACGGATGAAGAAGACCCCTGTGAAGAAGGCTGTGTCTCAAAAAAGATCAGCGGTTGGTGTTGAAGCAGCCCCCGTGGTGAAAAAGAAGCGAACCACTAAGGGTAAACCCGTTGTAATTGCATAATAAGCGGTGCCTCTGCAAATCCTTGAAGCTACTGCAGATGCACCAGTTGAACTACCCCATGTGTCCAAAATAAAATCACAGAAGAGGAAGTGGAGGTTGGTTCTTAGTGCTGTTGATGAAACTGTTGATAAACCTACTGATCAACCAGACGCAGCGGTTGAAACCACTGTTGCTGAACACCCAGCTGCCGAGGTTGAATCTACTGTTGAAAAGCAACCAGCTGTTATGGTTGCTCCTGCGACTGGTGTGCAAGAACCAGTTGATGAGATTTTTGAAAGGGTTGTTGAACCAGTTCCTGAGTCTGTGGAACAACCAGCTGTTACACCAGTTGTTGAGGCTGAGACTGATGATACACACGCAATAATTAAACAAGTTCTGGATCAACTGGATTCAGTTGCAGCAAATCAAGATAGTGGTGATCAACCAACAGCAACAATTGATGAAACAATACCTTGGTATGATCTACCGTTTGAGTTTGCTATTCGTGACTCTGAGAGATTATTTGAGACTGGAAGCGATACCGAGGATGATATGGATTTAGATGAGGGAAATCAAGAGTTACCAGTGGGTAGTGGAACAGATGCTGTGGTTGGGACAGTCACCGATATCGATACAGTGGCTTTTGGAACAGATGTTGGGAACCAACAGGAACAGTCTTTTGATGCGAATACCAGCAGGACAGATGCTGAAGATTATTTGGTTGAGGAGTCAGATGAGGAGCTGGTGCCAGAGACTGAGAAATCATCGGCTGACGAGGCAATGTCTTTAGAAGACATCCTCATGACAATCCCAGTAGGAGTTCCTCTCCCGTCTGCAGGTGTGGAGATTACCAAGATAACCTTGGATAAGGAGATCCACATTCCTGGCGTCACTGAAAGGACTTGGTACTTGGCTGGACTTCCACAGATTCCAGTCGATGACAAGGGAAAGGAGCCTCTTCTGCAAAAAGACCCAGTTAAGGGCAACCGAGTCCAGGAACAAGTTTTGTTGATAGTTGCGGACGTTGAATGTCTTGTCCAGTTATGGGAAAAGGTTATTGGTGAAGTTGAGGAATTTTTTCATTCTTTCAGTCGCCTGAAATGGGCCAAGTTACAGCACGAATATTTTTCTGCGAAAATAGAGCAAGTCCTCACATGGGCTGAAACAGATTCTATTATCATCGCTCTTCAACGGAAGGCGTATGTATTGCTCAAATACAGGGAGATGTTGCTGAGGAAATTTATTGAGGCAAGGATTCTGAACTTTGTTCCAGGCGGAGGTGAATCTGCAACTGATCTTAAAATTCTGGATCGATTATCAGACATTCATTTGTTTGTGTTGGAAGAATTAAAAGACAAATCGCAAGAATATGGTCTTCGTTGGGACAGGACATGTTGTTCAAAAATTTTTGAAGGGATAATTCGTGATCGTGGCTCCGTTATTGCCCGATCAAACACGAACACTAAATCGTCCTGCTGGATTAGAACGATGTTACTAGTTGATGGAACTTGGGTTATTGAACCCTATGCTGACTACTGGAAACCAATTCCAAGAGCAGAGTTATCCAGTATGGTCATTATCCCTTCCCGGCTATCATACGTGGACACTCTCCCTCCGATGCGCGAATTTTTCAAGTTGCTGAGGAAGAGATGGGCCGATGTGCGTATCGAGGTTGCACAATTCCTTGCGTCCGGGAAACTCCTGCCTGTGGGATCCATTAATTTGTGCAGAGGATTGTCAGTTGCTGAACCAGTTGCTTCTTTTGCTCCTCGCCAGCCGACTATTTTTGCCTTGCGGGTTTCTCAATTCTGTACAGTTTTTATTGAATACAGCTTTTTTAGCAGTTTCTTGAGTATGATTGATTTCAGTTCTTTTTGATCAGTTGTTATTGCAGACAGAGGAATAGATATCAGTGTTGATTCAGGTGTACAGCGCTCCTCAGTGTTGCTTACAGAGTTGCTTGATCAGGATGTACAGATAGCGGATTCTCCAGTTTTTGAGTCTCAGAATGTACAGATTGACCAGAATTCAGCTTTAGTTGCTCCGTTTGTACAGTTGTTAGATGAGCATTTTTCTTCCGCATCTACTTTAGATACTTCTTCTATGCGTTTTGATGGAACAGACGTTGCTACTACTGCTTTTTCTCTACCAGCTACTGCATCTACTGCTCCAGATGTCACTGAGGCATTAAACCAGCTGCGAGCCTCTATTGAACATATCCGAGAAAAAGATGATGATGCTAAGTTCAAAGATTACCTTCTAATGCATCTCCGCGACATTGAGAAGAACTTTACTGCACGCTTTGATTCACAAGACAGAGTTCTCGGGGCATTGCGCACAGACTCAAATGATCAAAGAACTCTCCTGTCGTTGGAAAACAAATCATCTCAAAGGCAGTTAAGTACTCAGATTGCCGCTGCTGCTTTTGATACAGTCAATACACGGAGGGTGGTGAAAGAACTGGATGCTAAAATTAATTCATTGGATGGGCAGGTTGCTGCTATCAGATGTGAACAGTTAGAATTCCAATCAAAAATAGCAGCAGATCTTCTTAGCCTTTCCACCCAGCTTGGCGATATCGTCGACTACTTACGTGGCGGTGATGCCAAAAAGGGGGAAGGAAGCAGCAGCCGCCGCCCTCTACCTACTCCTGCTCATCAAAGTGAAGGAAGTGGTGATGTTGTTAGAAATACAGAGATCTCACAGAGAGATATTGACAATGCTCAAAGAGATATTCTGGATAGAATGATGCGTGCTGATAGAGAAAGAGAAAGGGAGAGTAGAAGTAAGAGCAGAGGTAGTGGATCTTATAAAAGAAGAAGATATTAGAACAGTTGAGGATTGTTTAGAATAGGAGTATGGCTGTGGCTAACTGTTGTACAAATTTTTTTGTACTTCATTTGTCAGTTAATGAAATTTCTCTTCTCAGCAGTTCGTGTGCAATTTATCTTTGCATATTCATTTATCTCGGCTGCTAGGTTTTGTCATCACCAAAAAGGGGGAAATTGTTATGATGAAATTTATAGTTTGGCAATAACAAAAAGACAAGATTAATCAGGTCGTAAAACGTTGATATTACAGAGTTACGGTTATTGGATTTTATACAGTCATTTGGGTATCCAGACGCAAGGTACAGTGGATCTTTTACCCAGACGCAGGATACAGTGTTTTGTACCAACCAGACGAGAGCTACAGTAATCCAGACGAGAGCTATAGTAATCCAGACGAGAGCTATAGTGAGTCAGTCTTTGGTATTGAATCAGTCGCAAGTTACAGCGAAATATATAACCAGTTGATGGATATATCAGACGCAAGCTACAGTGAAAATCGGAATCACTCGTTGTGTCGTTATTTTGATACTAGATGCAGTATTCCAGACGTTGTAGTGTTTATTGATGTGTAGCGTAAACTACATCATTTTGATAAGTCAAAACGACAGCGCTGGATTAGCGCAAGAAACTAACGATGGGTTTTCGAAAGGATTCAAACGTTGGTATATCACAGTTTCCAGTCGTTGCATGCTCTCAAGTATAATTTAGTCGCAACACTATAAACAACTATGAAGAAAGATCTGGTTAACAAAAGGAATTTCAGGCGCAAGCTTAAAAGCGATTCAAATACGATTGATTACTCAATCACTGAGTTGATCTGCTGATTTTCTTGTGCTTGGAGAGCACTGTTCAGTAGATGCAGTTGCTGCTAATGCCTTGGTCGGCTGAGAGGTAGATGGACCAGCTTCTGCTCTTGTTTCCAACTCGAATTCATAGGCCTTGAGGTTGGCAAATAAATCATGAAGCTCCAGCTTGTTCAGATCCTTCGACTCCCTCATCGCCATTGTCTTCACATCCCACTCCCGGGGCAGCGCTCTCATTACTTTCAACTCCAACTCTCTGTTACTGTATTCTTTACCAAGGCTGTTCAACTCAATCACTATTGTGCTGAATCTTTCGTCGAACTCCGTCATTGTCTCTCCATCCTTCATCTTGATGGACTCATATTTTTGTTGAGCGACCGTCAACTTGTTCACTTTTGTCTCGTCGCTTCCTTCACAGATCTGGGTCATATTTTCCCAGATGTCTTTGGCTGTGGCGCAGGTTTTGATTTTTCTGAACATGTTTTTATCCTTGTCCAGCGTCTTGTAAAGGATATCCCTGGCCACATTATCTAAGTTTTCTTTCTTCTTATCATCACTGGTGTATTCATGTCTGGCCTTCTCCAGAAACTGAGGCTCGCCATTTGTTATCGCAAATGCTAGATTAGGCTTCATAATTTTCAATGTCCCTTCAGTGATAACAGTCCACATCTCATCATCCTGTGCGGCCAGATGTGCTTGCATGTGGATTTTCCAATCATCGTAATCTTCCCTTGAAAACAGAGTAATCTTGTTGTGAGAGGTAGACATGTTAATATAAAGTAGAGCACACACCAACAACTGTTCAATAACTGAGACTCGCAAGCTCTGATATCAATTGATGGTCCCAAAAATAGGATCAAAACAAGTACAGGAGTTCAGAAGGGGGGGGGGGGTTGAATGAACTCCTTCGATTTTTAAATTTTCAAACTCGATTAAAATATTTTTACAAGCGCTGCTCAAATTAAGTCTGAGTAATCAGACTTAAGGTGTCTCAGTTAAGTGAAAATCTCTCGGATAACTAAAGAGTGCGGAATGAAGCCGATTAATTGTGAACAATAAACAATAAATAAATGCGGAATATAAAAGATAAGGGTTCAGAATTTGTTTGTGGAAGTTCGGATATAAATATCCTACGTCTCCCCTTCTTCCTTTTCAGGAAGGATCCACTAGAAGCTTTGATGTTACAGTTCTTCTGCACACACCCGATCACGCAAGACTCACTTGTATGAACTCCTAGCACCACTAACTTCACAAGCAGTCGCAGCTGCTGTCTTACAATCCTTTGTAATATTTTCAAACGGCTTTTGAGAGCACGTTTGTTACAGACTCAATAATGATAACAACAGTGAATATGTGAGGATTCAGATTTCTAATTAGTGATTAATCGGATTTTGAGTTAGATTAATCACGAGAATTAAGAATTTAGATTTCTGGAGTTTCGAATTTTTAGTGAAATCTGATTTGGAAATATTTAGATCTCTAGTTGGGATTGTCCAGATTTTTAATTGGTGTTTTTCGTGTGAAATCTGGTCGAGAAGTGTTGAGAATTAGAATGTATTCGATAGAGATCTGTTTTTCCTTTAGCGCTGCGTGTTTTGTCGTGAAAAGAAGAGTGAGCGCTGTGTTTGGTGAAAGCTGTTCGAATTTGAGAAGCTGGATCGTGAGAGATCTGGTGGTCGAGAAGAACGTGAGAGATGAATGCGTTGTTCTTTTGAAATTCAGATCTCATGACGTAAGCAGCTCTCATGTGTGACGTAAGCGTCGCTGGATGGTGATCGCATTTGGGTCGTAGCGAGAGATCTGGCAGCGCTTGAGGGTGACGTCAGCAGGTCTGGTGGATGACGTAAGCAGATCTGTTGTTAGAAGCATGTAGCGTTCATTCGAGAGTTGCGCGGTAGATCTGATGACGTAGGCAAGTCTGCGGGTGACGTAAGCAGATCTCATGCAAGAACGTGATAGCGTGCATTTGAGAGATCTGGTGCCTATGCGACGTCGTTTTGTGTTTTGAACGCTGAAATCTGTTTTGGCGCGAGAGATCTGTTTTGGCGATAGTTTGAGTTGTAGATATCTGTTTTTGTCGGTGACAGTCTTGTTTGGTAGCTTTTGGAGTAGAGGATATTTTTATAAGTGTTGAGTTACACTTAGAGCATTCCAGACCTGATATTTCTTATCCTCAAACTCGAAACCCTCGATTTTAGCTACTGTTCACCGTCACTTTCAATCGCCATTTCCCGTTGATTCCGACCTCTGTTTTTCGAGTTCTTGGTAGCGTTGGAAACCTCTTGAGTAGACCTCTCTTTTCCTACCAATCTTGGAGGCTGTTTTGAGTTGCCAGTTGATGGACTGGTCTAGCTATCCGATTTCTTGATAGCCCTCATGCATTCATAGCATTGATTTGTAGCATGTTGCATGTTTATCTGCTTTGATAGCTCTTCGTACTGAGGCTTGACCTCGTATTTGTTTCCTGCTTTGTCTTGTTGGGTCTGTGTGCCCATTTGCAGGAGTTTCAGGTAACCTAGCTGGGCAGAGTGGAAGTTCAGCTGGTCGATCCCCTCATCCTTGAGTCCCAGTTACTTATGATATGTATTGAAACGGGGGATGCCTCGTGTTTTATTGTATTTTGGGGTATCTGTCTTTTGAGTTGAATTATGTGGTTACTTGTTGTCGGAGTTTGAGTTAAATTATATTTTGAGTATTGAATATTTTGAATGTATGATTTGAAGTTCAGGCCCATGTTATTTCGAAAAATTTTTAAGCCCTGATTTTAGCTTCCGTGTTTATGCGCTTATTATGTGTTAATTGTTAGTAATTAGCACGGGGCCTGACATTTTGGTATCAGAGCTTAAACTGGGATAAGCTCGATTTCTGTTGATCACACTCGAGTCTAGGCACAGAGTTTTGATTTGATTTGGATTGCCTCTGTGACTTATGTGATCTATTATCTACCTTGCTATATTATCTGCTGTGAGATCTTACCTCTAGGCTTGATTAGATGCCGCCGAGACATGGAGGAGGTAGGAGAACTAGACGTTCTGAGGAGGAGTCTAGAGCAGGTAGTGATGATGACGCCCAGGTTGAGGACGTCACTAGGCAGATAGGTGGTATGGAGTTAGTCTTAGCCCGATTCCAGCGGACGAACCCACCGACGTTGGCCGGTACTGAGGGTGGCTCTAGAGCTGAGGCGTGGCTTGTGCAGATGGAGGAGCTGTTCGATACCCTGGAGTATGCTCCAGAAAAGAGACTGAAATTGGCAGTGCTGCAGCTGCGAGATGATGCTCAGCGCTGGTGGAGGAGTACTTCGAGGATGCTTCGAGATAGTGGGACGATGCTCACTTGGGATGTTTTCTGCGAGGCCTTTGGACGCGAATACACCCCAGAGTCCTACTTCGCTAGTCGGGAACGTGAGTTTGATAACCTGAACAAGGTGATATGCGTGTGGCCGAGTATGCGAGGCGGTTTTCTGCGCTTCTAGTGTACATTCCAGCTGTGGCGAACCAAGAGCGAACAAAGAGGAACAAGTTTCTGAAGGGTTTGAGACCTGATTTGTATCGGATGGTGTTTTCTGGGTCCCCGGCGACTTTCATGGATGCTGTGAACAATGCAGTGGATATTGAGGAGAGTTTGATGGACCCTGAGGCTCCAGTGCATCAGACGACCGCGCGTGCTTCTCAGCCATCTCATGCGGTGTCACAGTCGTACCAATCTCCTCAGGGGTCACAACAGTTGAGTCGCCAGCAGTTCAGACCTAGAGGGAAGCAATTCAAGAAGAAAGGCCATTCGAGTTCTTCTGGTTCTGTGAGCTCTGGTTCTGGAAGTGGTTCTGGTAGCGGTTCTGGAGGCGGATTCTGTAGTCAGTGCGGAGGGAGGCATGAGACTTCGCAGTGTCGAGGAGTCCGAGGACTCTGCCACCTTTGTGGTCAGCCGGGACACTTCGCTAGAGCGTGTCCTTCGATTGGAGGGCGGTCTACTGGTCAGTCGCAGCAGGGTTCCGTTGGTGGTTCTTCTCAGCGACAGCAGCCTTTTTCTCAGTCCCAGCGACCTAGTTTTCAGCCTCGTGAGCAGTCCCGTTTTGGAGGACCTTCCCGACCACCGTTTCAGTTTCCCCAGCAGGCGCAGGCGAACGCCTTGACGGGAGATCAGGCTGAGGAGACTCCGGGCATGGTGATTAGAGGTACATGCTCTATTTATGATTATCCTGCGAGAGTTTTGTTTGACACGGGCGCATCACACTCTTTCATATCTGCGATGTTTGTGTTTGAGCGTGGGTTGAGTTCTTCCCCACTGTGTGATGTTGTTTCTGTGTCTACTCCTGCCGGTGTGAACTTGTGGTCCCGAGAGGTAGTGGTGGATTGCCTGATTAGATTTGGTGAGCAGGTTTTGGTGACCAATTTGATTGTGTTTGGGATTACAGATTTCGACTGTATTTTGGGAATGGACGTGTTATCTAGCTATAAGGCTACCGTTGATTGTTTCCATGGTGTGGTGAGATTTCGCCCTGTTATGGGTGAGAGGTGGGATTTCTACGGCACGGATTCGAGGTCGAAGATTCCCCTAGTATCAGCTATGGAGATGTTTAGCCTGCTATCGCTAGGTAATGCAGGATTCATGATCTATGCGCTCGATAGTTCCCAGGAGCAACGATTAGAGTTGAGTGACATCCCCGTTGTTCGAGAGTTTCCCGACGTGTTTCCAGATGAGATTCCTGGATTCCCTCCTCGACGAGAGATCGACTTCAGCATTGAGTTGGCGCCCGGTACCGCCCCGATTTCTAGAGCTCCTTACCGGTTGGCGCCAGCAGAGTTGAAAGAGCTGAAGGATCAGTTGAGAGATCTCTTAGAGAAAGGCTTCATCAGACCGAGCATGTCGCCTTGGGGAGCTCCGATTCTGTTTGTGAAAAAGCGAGAGTTTCCCGATGTGTTTCCAGATGAGATTCCTGGATTCCCTCCTCGACGAGAGATCGACTTCAGCATTGAGTTGGCGCCCGGTACCGCCCCGATTTCTAGAGCTCCTTACCGGTTGGCGCCAGCAGAGTTGAAAGAGCTGAAGGATCAGTTGAGAGATCTCTACAGGTCAGGTCAAGGCTGAGAGGATGAGACCTGGTGGTTTGTTGCAGAGTTTGGAAGTGCCCCAATGGAATTGGGAGCATATCGCATTTCGTGACCCGACTCATCTACCTCGATCGAGCAGGGGATGTGATGCTATTTGCTTTATGATTGATAGACTTTCGAAGTCCGCCCATTTCATTCCCTATGATGTGAGGTGCTCTATGAAGAAAATGGCGAAGCTGTACATCGACCATGTGGTTAGATTGCATGGAGTTCCGGTTTCGATAGTGTCCGACAGAGATCCGAGGTTCACTTCTCGATTTTGGAAGAGTTTGCA
>KQ989076.1:155908-168433 GCA_001598015.1 Dorcoceras hygrometricum | reverse complement strand
CTGTATCCCTGAACCATTGAGGGTCACACAAGTACTGGATTCGAAATTCCCACACGGATACTCAGCTCAATGTGTTGAGCACGAGAAGAGGATTTCGGGAAGTGCGACTTCCTAAAAGTCAACAGGGGTCAAACCGGGATTTGACTCTGTTGAGGGGCAAAACGGTCATTTTGCTATTTGGGGTTTTGATGATCTGAAAAATTGTTTTTCACATCATAACATTCAGTTTTAGAAACTGAGTCGATCGGTCCGATCTGATCGGCGATCGGAGTTACGATGAAGTCGCAGCTATAGATATCGTCATTTGGACCCGGGCCCGTTGGACCGGCCCAAGTCCATTGTTAAGTCTATTTAATTAGACTTATTAGACTTCATAATTACACTTCACACTTGTTGCAAACTCCTAACCCTAACCCTAAGCAAAAGCCATCGCCTCCTCCACCTCAAACACGCCGCCGCCGTGCGCCGCCCGCCGTCGCCGCCAACTTCGCCGGAATTTGTTCCGGCCTAGTTTTTCGAGGAGAATCCGTTCGTGCTGATCTCGTCAGGACTTCTAGTGCAGTCTGACGAAGGAGTCTCGGATCTGGTCGTGGACCGGATTGGCGTAACTACCACAATCTACCGAGAAGATCCGGGTTCTTGAAACACCGGTTGGAGCCAGGCACAAGTGCCAGCGAGGTAACACGCTAAACATCCTATGAATTTCGTAGAATGTAGAATTTGTTTTTCGTATTGATCGCCTCCCGGTTCTCTATTTTTCGTTCTCCCGCTGCCTGACCGGGGGGCGGATCCGGATCCCCAACAAAGAGAGCCTCTAGACCATAAGTCACTCAGTACAAAGCAATTCGGATCCAATGTTCCGATCTGTTTTATCAGTAGCGAGATTTCAAATTCAGATGTCTTCCTTTAATTTACGTATTATGAACAGTTATGCCTGAATTTACGTGATCTTTGTTATCGTCAGTTTTACTCGTTGAGCCCCTAGGCTCACTAGTTTTCCTGATGCAGGTGACGCAGCTCAGGGGCAGGCGGCGCAAGTTGAACCAGACCTGTGTGCCGCGTGTGTTTGTCAATGGCCAACGTTTCCGCGTAGTCGCAACTGTTGTTATTTTTGATCTTTTGTCAAACTGTATTACGATCCATTACAACAATGGAGAATTCATATAGAGTTCCGGTAGTTGTAATATCTGATTTATTTTAAATCGAAATCTGAAGTCTTATATTTCAAATCTGTTTCTACTATTTACTTCTGGCGCCATCTGCTTTATTTCATCTTTGGTGTAAGGAAATACAACTTACTTTATTTTGAGTTTAGTCCTTCTATTTCTTTCGATTTTTTTTATTTTATTTACTTCAATTCCGTTGATTCCCATGGGTTTGGACGTCACACCGCATCTACCCGGGTAATCCAAAACGACAGCGTATCACTTCCCTCTCAAGGCAAACCTGATACACTTCTAAATTAAATCCAAAGCTCATAAACTCAATTCTGCCCACGTCCAAAGCTGATCTCACAAACATCTTTGACCAAAGTTCTTAGACTGAAAACCCGATAATCCACAAGGCATATTTATCCGATTTAATCCTCATACCAACCAAATCTGCTCAAGCATCTACGAGATTAAATCGGACTAATTTATCAAATCTATGGTAATTGTAACACTAATCACAACTTGTTAATTACAGCCCTCACATCCTCCCCACCTTAAGAGATTTCATCCTCGAAATCAAAAGGTAGACTACAGATCTAACTAACATCAACCAAAACATCACCAGGACTGAAATATAACAATCTAGCATATCTTAATGCTAACAATCAATATTCTCCAGAAGCAACACAACAACTCAAACACTCAAACACGCAAGAAACAAGATAGAAGATTACCAAAAATGCTACTGTCAACGCTCAAATAGGTGAGGCCACTATAGTCTCATCTTTTCTTCAACTCCCCAGGTAGCTTCTTCTCTACCATGCTTGCTCCATTAGACCATCAACAACGGTATAGTCTTATTTCTCAGCTGCTTCTCCTTTCTATATAGAATCTTAACTGGATATTCGACATATCTTAAGGTAGAATCCAGCTCAACTTCATCAGTCCTCAGCACATGGGACGGATCTGGCTCATATTTCCTCAACATAGATAATGAAACACATCATGCATTACTGCTAACTCATCAGGCAGCTGCAATCTATAAGCCAAAGACCCAATCCACTCAACAATCTCGAAGGGACCAACGAATCTATGAGCTATTTTATCCTTAAATCTAAATCTCATCACGCTCTTTAATGGAGAAACTTTCCAAAATACTCGATCGCCAACCTGAAATTCCAAAGGCCTACACCTCTTATTCGCATAGCTGGCTTGACGATCTTGCGCATCTTTCATTCTACTCCGAATCAACTCAATCTGATCCTTCATATGCTGCACAAATTTAGGAGTAAACAACTGCTTCTCACCAATCTCTTCCCAACAGATCGGTGATCTACATTTTCAAATGGAGCCATCCAGATAGTAACTTGGTAGCTGTTATTATTCGAAAATTCGACCAAGGATAAAGAATCCTGCCAGCCACCACTGAAATCCAACACAATATCTCGCAGCATGTCTTCTAAAATCTGAATGGTCCTCTCAGATTGGCCATCTGTCTGAGGGTGATAAGCTGTACTCATAGCCAATATTGAACCCATCGCTGCTTGCAAACTCTTCCAAAATGGGGAAGTAAATTTTGGATATCTATCCGACACTATCGAAACTGGCACTCCATGTAATCTAACCACATGGTCAATGCACAGTCTAGCCATCTTCTTCATGGAACACCTCACATCATAGGGAATGAAATGGGCTAACTTCGAAAGTCTATCAACAACAACCCAAATCGCATCGCATCACCTATTCGATCGAGGTAAATGATTCAAAAAATCCATGGCGATGTGCACCAATTCCATTTAGGCACTTCTAAACTTTGTAGCAAACCACCAGGTCTCATCCTCTCAGCCTTGACCTGTTGGCAATTCAAAAATCGTGATACAAATCCGGAGATATCATTCCTCATACCTTCCCACCAGTAGTGAGACTTCAAGGCATGATACATCTTCTTCTCCCCGGATGCACACTGTAACGACTACAATGGGCCTCATTCAAGATGGTTTCCTTTAAATTAATCAAATTTGGAACAACCAATCTACCTCGGAATCTCAAGAATCCATCAGAAGCAACGGTAAAATCTTACAACTAACTTAATCTTTAACTCATGCATATACGAGCCAGTCCTCTGTGCTGCTCTAATGTCTGCAACAATCTGTGGCTCAACCTAACAAGAAGAAACCACAAAGTACTGATCATTTGGCTGAAAACGCCATCCAGAAGTCCCCAAATCCTCATGGACCTTGGATATACTCATCTACGTCAACATCGCAGGTTGTGTTTTCCTGCTTAGAGCATCAGCCACTAAGTTCATCCGCCCAGGCTGATTGTGAATCTCACAGTCAAAAAATCTTTGTGCAACTCCATCCAACGTCGTTGCCTTATATTCAGATCTGACTGAGTGAAGATATACTTCAGGCTCTTATGGTCTGTGTACACCACAAACTGCTCCTCATACAAATAGTGCCAACTCTAGATCATGAACGGAGTGTCTCGTCTCATGAGGCTTCAAATGTTTAGATGCATAAGCTATCACTCGCACGTTCTGCATCAATACACAACCCAAACCATTCAGAGAAGCATCAGAACAGACAACAAAACCTCCAGAACCCGAAGTTAAATCCAGCACAGGAGCAGTAGCCGACTTCTCCTAAGCAACTGAAAACTCGACTCACATTCATCCGTCCACAAAAATCTCCTATCATTCTGGGTCAATTTCATCATCGGCTTGTCTATCGAAGAAAAAACTTCAATGAAACGCATGTAATAGCCAACAAAACCCAAGAAACTACGTATCTCTGAAACATTCCTAGGTCGCTCCCAGTTAAAAACTGCTTCAACCTTACTAGGATCTACCGAAATACCTTCTGCAGATATGACATGACCCAAAAATATTACTCTATCCAGTCAGAATTTACACTTGCTGAACTTCGCATAAATATGTGAGTCTCTCAGTGCAACACCAATCTCAAATGTTCCTTATGCTCTCTGAAATTCCTCGAATACACCAGGATATCATCTATGAAGACAATCACAAAATGATCTATGTACTCACTAAATACGCGATTCATCAAATCCATGAAGATAGCAGGAGCATTCCTCAATCCAAAAGGCATCACCAGAAAACTCATGATGCACGTATCTAGTCTTGAAAGCCGTCTTCGCCACATGAAAATCTCTAATCCGCAACTGATGATAACCAGATCACAGATCAATCTTTAAGTACACTATCGATCCCTACAGTTGATCGAACAAGTCATCAATCCTCGGCAAAGGATACTTGTTCTTGATCGTCGCTTTATTCAACTGCCGAAAATCAATACACATCCTCATATATCCATCCTTCTTCTTCAGAAAGAGAATAGGAGCTCCCCAAGGCGACATACTCGGCCTATAAATCCTCTCTCCAAGAGATCACACAACTTATCCTTGAGTTCCTTCAACTCAGTTGGCGCCAACCGATAAGGGTCTCTCAAAATCGGGGTTGTCCCTGGCACCAACTCTATGCTGAAATCAATCTCTCATCTCGGAGGGAATCCAGGAATCTCATCCAGAAACACATCAGGGAACTCTCGAGCAATCAGGACATCACTCAACTCTATCCGCGATTCTCAGGAAACATCAAGGGCATAAATCATAAACCCAGAATTCTCTAGCGACAACAGACTGAACATCTCCATAGCCGATACTAGTGGAATCTTTGATCGCGAATCAGCACCGTAGAAATCCCACTTCTCTCCAAATAGAGGTCTAAACGTCACTACCCCATGGAAACAATCTACAGTAGCTCTATAACTGGACAACATGTCCATAATCAAAATCTCTAATCTCCAAGGCAATCAGGTTAGTCACCAACACATTCTCATCAAATCTAATCACACAATCCAAAACCACTTCACGGGACATCAACCACACACCAGTAGGAGTATATACAGATACAACATCATACAGTGGGGTAACACTCAACCCAGACTCATGAACAAACAAATCAGATATGAAGGAGTGTGATGCTCCTGTATCAAATAGAACTCGTGCAGGAAAACCAAAGATAGCACAAGTACCTGTAATAACTCCTTCAGGCATATCATCAGCTTGCTCTCTCGTCAGGTATTCACCTGAGCTTGCTGTGGTCCGAAAACTAAGGTCTAGAAGATCCCCTGAAGCTAGACGGTTCTCGCGGTTGGAAACCTGATCGTTGGGACTGAGCAAAAGGTTACGGTCTCTATGAAGAACCACCAGTAGAACCTTGTTGCGACTGACTCACGGACTGTCCACCCATCAAAGGACACACTATCGTGAAATGTCCCGGTTGGCCACACTGATGGCAAAGACCACGAACTCCACGGCACTGTGAAGTCATATGACGACCTTCGCACTGTCCGCATGTCACTCCTCCTTCGGAGCCACTACCACCAAAACTGACAGAACCAGAAGAGCTCGAATTCGATCATCTCTTAAACTGCTTTCCTTGAGGCTTTAACCTCTAGAGATTCGACTGGTGCGAAGTCTGAGGAGGTTGAAATGATGGCATCGATTTAGGCACAGGCTGAAAAGTACGTCCAGCTGTCGGCTAAACCTGATTCTGCGCTTCCAACAGACTCTCCTCAATGTCCACGACCCTATCCACAGCCTCAGCATACGTCGCAGGAGAACCATACAACAACATACGGAATAACTCAGGCCTCAAACCTCTCAGAAACTTGTTCCTCTTTGTCCTCTCCTGGATAACAACATGGGGAACATACGACAGAAGCGAATATTGTCTAGCATACTCAGATACCCTCAAGTTCCCTTGATTCAGATTATCGAACTCCCGCTCTCGGTTATTGTAGTAGGACTCAAGGGTATACTCCTGTCGAAAGGCTGCACAAAAGATCTCCCAAGAAATCAAATTCCCACTCTCTCGCATGATTCGGGAAGTACCCTTCCACCAGCGTTGAGCATTATCCCTCAACTGCAAACCGCTATCTTCAGTCTTGTCTCTTGAGAGTACTCCACCGCATCAAACAATTCCTCCATATGTTCTAACCAGCCTTCAGCCATCAAAACCCTCGGCGCCAGTGAACGTAGGGGGATTCATCCTCTAAAACCTAGCCAGAACTAGCTCCATCTCACCAATCTATCTAGTCACATCATCCACCTCTTCCTGTCAAGCACGACGAAGCAAAGGTATAATATACTGCTCAACATCCTCATCACTCCCGGGAGCCCTAGACTCCTCACCAGTCTGCCGAGTGATTCTACTCCTACCTCTCCTCGACGGCATCTACCAAAACTCAGAGATAAGACAAGAAACAGATAATCAAAGAGGCAGATAAATCACAGAGTCAATCAAAATCAAAAGCTCTAACTATGTGCCTAGACTCGAGTGTGATGGAAAAGAATCGAGCTTATCCCAATTTAAGCTCTGATACCAAAAATGTCAGGCCATGTGCGCTAACTACAGATTAATTACTCAATAAATAATTAAAAATAGGGATAAAAATTTTCGTTTTGGGCCTGATCCAAATTATCATTCAAAATATGTTCATAATCAAAATAAGGATTTAAACTCATAAATCCAACAACAGGCAATAAATAACAAATATAGATCCTCTCAAATACTAAAAGCACAGGACATCCCCTGGCTCATATATAATACATATAACTGGACTCAGAACGGGGATCTACCAGCTGACGCTCCACTCTGACCACCTGGATTACCTGAAGAACCTGCTAAATGGCCAACACAGACCAAGGCAACCCTGAAATAGGGAAAATAAACGAGGGCAAACCTCAGTACGAAGAGTACTCATAAAACAACAATTCATAAAACATGCAATATTTCAAGTCATGATATGCATGAGGGTATCAAAGAACATCAGTAATCAAGGCCAACAGCCAATGGAAATCAGACACGCACAACCAATCAGCCAATGGAAATCATCGATCCGTGATCTTCAGATGCGACAATCTGCCGACCATCACAGTTCAGTGGTCTTCAGGCGCGACAAATCAGCCGACCACCACCTCGATGATAGCATTGGACCTTTCAGGCATGACAACTCAGTCGACCGATCACAACGCTAGCTCAATTCGGGCATCAATAAAATTTAGGCTCAATATGTATGCGTGAATGCCAAGAAATATCAATTCACTAACATACATGAATCATGTTAGAGTAGATGCCCAACTAGCCAACTTGTGGCGTGTGGGTTTATAGACTCTTGTATATGACAATCTTTAGATATGATATTTGCATTTATTTATGGCGTTCTTTACTTTCATTGTGTTGTATAATGATTAACAATTGCGTTGAGTAAAGACCTAGAATGCACTATAGTGTATGTTAGATGTGATAGTGGGTATGACGGCTATCATGAAACACATCTAATAGTCACTGTGTATTCTGAACACGTTCCTAGTCGATTGGGTCGTCAAAATGAGAATAAGGCCGCCCGAGCTCGAGACTAACATCTGCGATGCGAAGTACCATGTTTCATTGGTAGGGAACATTGTGATGTTCTGAGCATGAAGATGGATAGTGACCTGGTGATCTATCGAACTACCCTCGGCATCAATCAAATATCAGGCTCAATATGTATGTGTGAATTCCAGTCAATATCAATTCACCAACATACATAAATCATACATAAACAGAACAGATATTCAAATCACAATCAAGAAAATCTATTCATGTAAATAATCAATCACAGCATGTAGATCACGCTGCAAATATTTCAAGCTTATGCCAAAGTTGTTTAAATAAGCTCAAATCCGTACCTTCCTCAGCAGCTAATACCTCAACAAATCTTACGAAGACAGAGCACCAACAACCCGCTCAGGTTTAATGTCCCAGCAGCTCTCGACGAACACAGCAGAAGCTGCTTACAAGATCAAATCTGCTAAGATATCTAATAATCAGCTCACATCAAAGCTCATTCAGCTTACAGCCTAAAGCGTCTTAGCCTAAAACAAATACCTCAACTCAACAGAGCACTACCCATCTCTAAATCGAAGCTTAAATCGGTAAGAAATCACTTACTCAAAGCTGCTAAAGAACAAAAGAACTGCTTTCTAGAATTTGCGAACATATCAAACTCTGCAACTACTTCACGCTCCCTCAACACGTCGATTCAAGTCTCCAAACTGGTATCAATCGAAAGCCCTAAGTAAGATGAGCTCAGCACCGCCAATCTTGCCCCAAACGACGGCGTGAATCGACGGCAATCAACGGTGAAAGGTTTGAATGAACAAGAAGGGTTTTCGAAGCTATCGGGAAGAAGATAAGGAATATCGGATTGAAAAATGGCTAAGTGTTGATCGACACTTATACTTAAATCTCCCAGTCAAAGCTACAGTGAAAGTCAACTACATAAGTCAAAACTGAATCCAGCTTTCAGATCTCAGCGCTACATCAGATCTTAGCGCTAACTCAGATCTGACCTCTCTACGCTATTCTAACGCACAACCACCAAACGACGTCGCATATGAGTTCCGCTCCAAACAAACAGGTCTCGCGACCAATGTCCGCTCTCTCATCCAGATTTGGTCAAATCTGAAATCATTAAATCGCACCTGTCTACACCAACTCTCGAATCGGTCCGGTCCACACAGTACCATTGACCTATTCTTGACTTTCACCATACGAAGCCGCACCAGAGTCCAGTTCTCCTCAAATCTGATGCTCGCTAAACGACGTCGCATCTATTACACTCAACCAACGCCAAATCTGATACACGTCAAACGACAATGTATCATCTATAATCAACCCGCATCTACTCGGGTAATCCAAAACGAGAGCGTATCACTTCCCTCTCAAGGCAATCATGATACACTTCTAAATTAAATCCAAAGCTCATAAACTCAATTCTGCCCACGTCCAAAGCTGATCACAAACAGCTTTGACCAATGTTCTTAGACTGAAAACCCGATAATCCACAAGGAATATTTATCCGATAAAATCCTCATACCAACCAAATCTTCTCAAGCGTCTACCAGATTAAATTGGACTAATTTATCAAATCTGTTCGAAATTGCATCACAATCACAACCTTTTAATTACAGCCCTCAAAACTCGCCATTACTTCCCAACACGTAGAAAATATCTCTCCCTGTAAATATACCCTCTACTGTAGCGAAACCCTTACTGTTCACCGTAACCTATTTCATCTGATTCCCAGGGTAGAAGACGTTGCTTGGAGCAAGGTTGGCAGTGTTTAGTTCTCATTTCCAAGACGCTTCTTTCTATAGCACTTTTGAGGGCTTTGAGCAGCTAAAAGAGGAACGCGAAGAAGCTACAGTGTGTTGTCGGTTCGTATTTCGACCGATTGGTTCTTCCGTTTAGGTAGAGCTTTTGAGTAAGTGTTAGATCCTACCTAACGCTTTGTTTAGAGCTATCTATTGTGTTTTAGAGGAAGTATAGATCTGTGTTGAGCTGGTAGCTCCCTGTTATGGTTTTTGTGCTTATGGTCCTCGAGTGGATTATTGTGTTTGGCTAAACAAGTTTCAGATCTGAGTTGTTCGGGACTCTTGTTGTGGTAAATGTAGCACAGATGCTAAGGTACGGATGTGAGATTATATTTAAAACTTTGAGATGGGCTTGTGTATAACTGAGTATGTGCTGTTATGTTGAGCAGTGTGTATGCTGTTGGTTCTATGCTATTGCTTGCATCTGTTCTGTTGTGTGATATTTCACAAGATGTTCTTGTGGATACACGCATGGCATGTTGTTACGCTCTGTCCCTTGTGATCCCTTGCTAGCAGCCTGCTATGAGAACCTATGATTTATTGTCTTTCGCTATTGAGCTAACCCGAGTTGACAGGGTGCGTGTGATAGAGCGGCTGGGTAGCTCCAATTCTCTCACATGTACTATGGCCTTTTTTATTCTAGCTTGCTGCTGGTACTGTGTGTGATTGAGCGGCTGGGTAGCTCCCATTCTCTCACATGAGTTATGTACATTCCTGTTTTATATTGTGTCTGGTACCGTGTGTGACCGAGCGCCCACGTATCTATCCTTCTCTAACATGTTCGGTGACCAGTCTTAATTCTGATGTTCAACTGTGTACAATTCCTTTGGATCCTTTGATTTTCCTGTTCTAATGCATCACATAGCATTTATAACTTGTTCCATATCTACCTGCTGTTTTATGTTGCTCTCCGTAATGGGGTTTGACCCCTCTCCCTTTGGGGTTGTTTGGTTTGTTATGTGCGATTCATAATTTCCAGGTTATTCATTTGGCCGTGCAGGTGAGTTAGCTGGTGATGCCCCAGAGGTTGATAGAGTGTCTCAGATATATATATATATCTATGTATGTTTTGGTGTTGTCACCGGGGAATGCCCCATGCCACCGTTGTAAACAGATTTGGGTTCTGTTGGTTTGTATGTTGATACTTGCTGCATTTCGTAGCTGTTAGTTTCAGCTTTTGGTTTGAGGTAAAACCTATTTTTTAAGTATCAGTGTATTTTTAAATTATGTTTTCTAAGCCAAAGCGAAAAATTTTAGCCATTTTTTAATGCCTCCGCAGTTGTGATTGCGTGTCTGATCTCTGTTTTGTGCATCGGGTCTGACATTTTTGGATTAGAGCTTAAACTAAGATAAGCTCGAATTCTTTTGATCACACTTGAGTCTAGGCACTGTGTTGTTTGCTGTGTGTGCTTGACTATGTGTTATATTTGCTGTGTGATCTTATTGTTTTAGTATTCTGAAGATGCCGCCTAGACGTATGGGAGCTAGAAGGAAGATTCCGATAGAATCTGAGGGTCAAAATGAGGAGGTGGAGCGTAGTATTCCCATTTGTAGGCACGCTAGACAGGTTGATGATGAGCTGGATGTGTTGGCAGCCCGTGTAGACGAAATGAAAATGATTATGGTGAGGTTTCAGCAGATGAATCCTCAAACCTTCAATGGTGATGAGTCTAGTTCAGATGCTGAGCATGGTTGCAGCACATCACAGGGCTGTTTGATGCGAGATCCAGTACCATCTGGGAAAGTGAATGTAGTTGATGATGCGCTTAGCAGGAAAGCTCAAGTATCGATGCTTGCATCGCTAAATGTTTCGAAGGTCCACGAGCATCTGATCACTACTGGTTGGCGTTTCTACCCAAGTGATGATTACGTTGTGGTATCATCTTTACAAGTCGAGCCACAGATTGTTTCGGATATTAGGGCATCCCAAAGAACTGACCCATATATCCATGAGTTGAAGTTGAAGACTCAAGCTGGAAAGATGGAGGATTACTCTGTCGCATCTGATGGTTGTTTGAGGTTTCGGGGCAGGTTGGTTTTACCTAACCTGATTGATTTAAGGGAGATGATCTTAAGTGAAGCTCACTGTAGTCGTCATAGCGTCCATCTTGGTGCAAGGAAGATGTATCATGCCTTAAAACCGCACTATTGATGGGCAGGTTTGAAGAAAGATATTGCTGATTTTGTTGCTCGCTGTTTAAATTGTTAGCAAGTGAAGGCGAAAAGGATGAGACCTGGTGATCTATTGCAGAGTTTAGAGGTGCCCAAATGGAATTGGGAGCGTGTAGCTATGGATTTTGTCACCCATTTGCCTCGTTCAGCCGAGGATGTCATGCTATTTGGTGGTGATTGACAGACTTTCAAAGTAATCTCACTTTATTCCCTACAATATGACGAATTCTTTGAAGAAAATGGCAAAACTGTACATCGATTTTGTAGTTTGATTGCATCGAGTGCCTGTATCCATAGTTTTAGACAGAGATCCAAGGTTCACTTCCAGATTTTGGAAGAGTTTACAAGCAGCCTTAGGCACCAGATTGGCTATGAGTACGGCCTATCATCCCCAAACCGATGGCCAATCTGAGAGGACTATTGTCAGGCCCTGTCAGGCCCCGTGCTAATTACTCACAATTAACACTTAATAAACGCATAAACACGGAAGCTAAAATCAGGGCTTAAAAATTTTTCGAAATCATTTGGGCCTGAACGTAAAAACATACATTCAAAATATCGATAATCAAAATATAAGTTAACTCAAACTTATACAAACAAGGTAACAATAAATCTCAAGTCTAATACAAATCCCCAATACATAGAAACACGGGGCATCCCCCGGTTTGGGCCTGAACGTAAAAACATACATTCAAAATATCGATAATCAAAATATAAGTTAACTCAAACTTATACAAACAGGTAGCAACTACAATTCAAATCAAAGACTGATCCCCAATACATAAAAACACGGGGCATCCCCCGGTTCAATACATATCATAAATATAACTGGGACTCATGGGAAAGGGGATCGACCAGCGGAACCTCCACTGTCCAGCCTGGCTACCTGAAGATCCTGCAAATGGGTAACGCAGACCCAAGACACAAAAGCAGGAAAACAAAATACGAGGTCAAGCCTCAGTACGAAGAGCTATCAAAA
>KQ989076.1:145392-155396 GCA_001598015.1 Dorcoceras hygrometricum | reverse complement strand
AGTCATTTTGATCAAAGTGCAACACGGACCAAATAGAACTTATATGCCATGATCAACTGAAAATGGAATTGAAAGAAATGAGAAACTGGACTATCTTCCCCTGTTTCTACCATTGATATGTTTATGAAAATGATATTGTATATTGAAGTTCCTTAACATATGCATTGTACAGATGTCTGCCTGCGTTTTATGAAATTGTTACTACTCAGATTTTACTTGCTGAGCCTTTAGGCTCACTAGCTTTTAAAATGGTGCAGGTACGACAGCTGATGGAGGAACAGCAGGTGGAATTTGAATCAGCAGATAGGTGGCGTTGTGTTTATCCAAGGCCTACGTTTTCCGTGTCATAGTTATATTGTTTTGGTTAGGTTGCGCTGTATTAAATCAGTAGCAATGGTTGTATATTTATTTCAAATAACAGCTGTTGTAATCCGCATTGGCAAAGTTGATATGAAATACCCTGTTTTCCGCAAAAGCTTTTAGCAGTAGCGCGCATATTTGAGTATCTGCTGAACTTTCGAATTGGTCTCGAGTTTCGTTTCCTTTGAGTTATAAGAGATGCAGCTTATAACAAATTATCTTTTAGTCCTTCTTTTATTCGAAAATTTTATTTACCCCAATTTTCGTGGCCCCGTTGGGTTTGGGTGTCACAGTATTAGTGTTGAAGCTTATTTGTTTGTCCTTAGTAACAGGGAGAGGTTTTGTTTGGAAAAAAGGTTTTGCTGTGGTATCATTGAAAATTGAGGGTTTTGCTTGGGGTAAATTATTTGATATATGGTCTACTTGATTAGCTATAGTTTTAAGAATTTGGTTAGAGTAATTATTTTGTTGAAAAATCTTATTAATGTCATCGGTAGTGATTGGTTCTTTATCATTGCGACCGCGTTTAAAAGGATCCGCAGTGACATCGCCTTTGACAGTATGTAATTGTAATGATTGGAGGGGTGGATGAACAGCAGTAATAGTTTCATTAGTACTCAGAGTCCATTTTTTATGAAGGGATGTATTGACTTGGATGACAGATTGAGTTTGGAAATCATTAAAACCTTCGGCAGATAAAAATATTGTTAAAAAGGAATAAAAAGGGATATGTGATTTTATTGTTTTCATTTTTTGAATCCATTCTTGATGGATGTTTTCCTTGATATCTTTGTCTAGTTTATCATACCATTTTCTTTTCTCATTATGAAATGCATCTTGCATTTCTTCATTTAAATATTCGAAATCTGGGTTGAAAGTTTGGCCAGAGGTGATCATCATGACCATACTGGAGATTGAAGGAGATGTGGGAGGAGAATAATTCTGTGGGGATGAAGGGCCAGATCGAGGCTTCGGAATAGGTGTAACAAAATCATATTTTGAAGTGGATTTAGAAAAAGTTGAAAATGAGTGACGTGATTGAGATCTGTGTAAAACTGGAGTAGGAGTAGTTTGTTTAGGTGAATTAAATTTAATTGTAATTTTACCATCTTCTTCTTCGATTATTTGAGAAACATCTCGACGTTCTATGTTTCTTGGGATTTGAGGAGTATTAATGATAAAGTGTTGAGGAATGGTTATTTCATTCCATTTTAATCTTTTTGGTGTAAAGACCGTAGGTCTTTCAGCATCAATTTGTAACAGAACTGTTTCTTCCTTTGAAGAAGGCAGTCTGTTGTACTTAGGATTTAGTTGTGAAGACAGAAGTCTGAAATAAACTCTGTAAATGATGGCAAAGTTTTTACAGGGATGAAATTCATCTCCCTGGATATGAACATCTAATATTAATGAATCGAGAATCATAGGATCTGTAAGATCTACAGAGAAATTTGGAGAACAATTAAAGTAGATTGGTCCATTACAAATATTAGTTTGGATCATGGATAAAAGAGATGTTTGATATCTTTTAAGTCGTTTATCTCTTAGGGCTAAGTAAATTGGAGTATCGACTCCTATATGAACTAAAGGTTTAACAGCTATTTGAATTAAACCAAAATGCAGATAACGATAATTCTTTTGAATGTATTTTTGAATTGTTGTGTTATTTAAAAGAGCGATACTTTGAGAGTCTTCTTGAATAGATAAGGTTTCTTCATGAGTTTTAACTGAGAAGGCAGTTTTGAAATCTGTAAATCCTATCTTGTATATGTTCTCTATTTGTTCTTCTGGTATAGTCCAGTTTGAATAATCTATAGGCATATGAGTTTCTGTACTTTGAACTATATTCTGGGATCTAGAGGTAGATCCTAAAGAAAATAGATTTCTTAATCTTAAAGCCATCTTGACTAAGACAGATTTATCTTAACGCTTATGGTTTAGTGAGGTAATATGGGAACGCAGACCGGGAACACCAACACAGGCTTACCAACGGAATCACAGCTTACCAACATAATTCCAACCGAGCATTCAAATGAATCAAGAATTCCTACACCACTGCCAGAAAAAATTCAAGATCTTTTATCTAAAAAACTAATCAGACCTTCAAAATCGCCATGGAGTTGTTCTGCCTTTTACGTAGTAAAACAAGCAGAACTCGAACGTGGAGTTCCACGACTAGTCATCAATTACAAACCTTTGAACAAAGTCCTTCAATGGATTAGATATCCAATCCCAAATAAACGAGATTTAATCAATCGATTACATTCTGCCAAAATATTCTCCAAATTTGATCTCAAATCTGGTTTCTGGCAAATACAAATTGCTGAAACCGATCGTTACAAAACAGCTTTCACAGTTCCTTTTGGCCATTACGAATGGAATGTCATGCCCTTTGGACTCAAAAATGCTCCTTCTGAATTTCAAAGGATTATGAATGACATTTTCAATCCTTATACCACTTTCAGTATCGTTTACATAGATGATATTCTTATTTTCTCAGATAATTTAGACCTGCACTTCAAGCATCTCAGACATTTCCTCCAAATCATCAAACAAAATGGCCTCGTTCTCTCTCAAAAGAAAATGAAATTATTCCAAACTTCAATTCGTTTCTTAGGTCATGATATTACGAAAGGTCTAATAAAACCAATCCACAGAGTTATTCAATTTGCTGAAAAATTCCCTGATCACATTAAAGATAAAAGTCAACTTCAAAGATTTTTAGGATGTCTTAATTACATAGCTGATTTTTTCCCTAACTTGCGCCAAATATGTCAACCTTTATACACCCGTCTCCAAAAAACTCCCCCACCTTGGACTCAACTCCACACAAGCATAGTTCAGGATATCAAGTCTAAAGTTCAAACATTACCATGTTTAGGCATACCTAATCCTATAGCATTCATGATAGTTGAAACCGATGCCTCTGACATAGGATATGGAGGTATTCTCAAGCAGAGATTAGAATCTCACGAACAATTAGTTAGATTTCATTCTGGTCTCTGGCTTGGCCCTCAAAAAAATTATTCCACTATCAAAAAAGAAATTTTATCTATTGTTCTTTGTATTTCCAAATTTCAAGATGATCTTTTTAATAAAACCTTTCTTTTTTACGTGTTGATTGCAAATCTGCAAAGGAAGTCATTTTCAAGGATGTTCAAAATCTCGTTTCCAAACAAATCTTTGCTCGCTGGCAAGCAATACTTTCTGTTTTTGATTTTGAAATAGAATTTATAAAAGGGGAAGAAAATTCTCTTCCTGACTTCCTGACCAGAGAATTTTTACAAGGCAAATCAAATTTCCTTGCAGATGAACCCTCCAAGGCAGAAAATTCAAACAGCAAAAGATTACGAGAAACCCAAACATCAACCCAATAAAGAGTTAGTCCCTCTTTGTTCCCCTCAAACACCTACCAAAACCCCTTCTCAAAGACAGGCAAATAGTTGACCAAACGTCATGTCTCCAAAAGGAATGTCTTCACTTCCTACGGCTGTTTTTAATTTATGAATGATTCTTTCCCCGAAAAGACGAGGTAATCCCATGATGAAACGTTCTTTCCAAAAAGACATATTAGAGTCTTCTCGGCGAAGAACTTGAGTTAGAAAAACATCTTTATACCAACGATAGTCGGATAAAGAAGGACATTTAAGATTTGTAAGGATGATTTTTGAAGAATTAAATTCTTCATTTGGATTCCCAATAAAATACATGGATATGGTAACTATTAAAATTTCACATGAGTTATTTTGTTCAGTGATGACACCGTTATCATCTTCATTTTGGATTGTATGATTTAATATATTTAATTTTGCATCTAAGGATAAGGCTTTATCCCACCAGTTTCTTAGTTGGCCTGTAAACCCTTGAATAATCAAGAGTGTAGCCGTTTCTTCATCTTGACCTTTGATTTTATAAGCTGCTCTAGCCATGCCCATTTCTTGTAAGGTATTGAGGATTTCGTATTCGGATTTGCCATCTATATTCCATTCAACTATGGATTGGCCATCGTATTTTGTGCTTTTGAATTGATTTCGTTCTTCGTAACCAATATCAACTGGCGTAGGCCGTCGATAGTAATTACGAGAGGTATTATTATAATTATTGTTGAATCGTCTTTGTTTATTAAATATCTTATGAATATGATCTTCTTCGTCTGTAAAAGGATTCTCAATCATATTAACTTCATCATCTGACTCCGAATTAGATTGAGAAATGTTGGACGTGTCGGAATCTGTTTTCTGAATATGATTGGTTTCAACACAATTAATTTTGCTTCCTGATGTCCCAAGCCTCAGTACGAAGAGATATCAAAACAGCTAAACATAGAACATGCTATAAATCAATGCCATGAATGCATGAGGTCTATCAAAGAATCGGATATCTAGACCAGTCCATCAACTGGCAAATCAAATCAAGCCTCTATACCACGCACAGCCAATCAGCCGGTGGAAATCATCGGTCCGTGATCATCGGGGCCCGTCAGCCCATCACAGCTCGGTGGTAGACACTCGAATCCGGTAGTCACCACTCCGATGATAGCGTTGGACTCTTCGGGCACGACTCATCAGTCGACCAGTCACAACGTGGCACCCAATCAAGTCATCAAATCAATCTGTCAAGGCTCAATATGTATGCATGTATGCCAATCAATATCAATGCATAATGCATACAATCAATACCATAAAACAGCATGCAAACAAATCAATTACACACACTGTTTCACGTAACAATCACAGTAGCAAGCCAACAGATTTCTTAGCAGGGAAATACAGCCATGTTCACGCTTCAAGCCATTAAGAGCTGCTCAATCGTACCTTCACAGCTTCAATATACCTTAACAGGTCTCAAAAACCACGGCCAGCAACTAAATCAAGTCCACGGTCCTTGAAGTTCCACGGCAAAGCTCAACCAAAATCCTGGGAACTGAAATCTGTTTCAAGGCCTCGAGAATTAGCTTAACTCAAGCACAATTCTAAGCCTTAATACTCTACCTACGGCCAGAACTCAACACAAGATCTGCCTAGCTACGCAGATAATAACTACAAATACCGACCTCAAATCCACGAGAAAGGCTTACCCAGAAGTTTAAACTAGCAGTAGGAGCACAGATCTTACAGCACGAAGACACAGACACTTTGCGTTCTTCCTCCAACGCTAATTCAGGATCTCTAATGGGTAGCAAATGAAAGAGCTAAGCTAGGGGAGTTCAGCGCCACCAAGATCTTCAAAAATAAAGGCTGGAAGCGATGGGAATCGGTGGTAGAAAGTTACGGTGAACAGTAGCAAGTTGAGGGTTTCAAAGGAGGAAGGAGATAAGAAATATCGGGTGTAAAATATTCTAAGTGTAACTCAACACTTGTATTTAAATCCTCAAATGAATCGCTACTGTCTAAGTCATTGACCGACAAAAACATATTCCTACAATTGCAAAATAGCTCCAATCAGATTTCTCAATCCACTCTTAAATCAACAGATCCCAGCGTTAACAACAAACGCCCGCTCACAAGTCAAAACGACAGCGTTTCGATAAAACAGATCTCAGCGCTCAACGCAACAGATCTCAGCGCGCAACGCTAAAACAGATCTCAGCGCTATCACTAAAACAGATCTCTACGCATAGCAATACAAAACATGCTAAGAGCTTGAAATCCAAAACGACGACGCAGCAACTAACTGTAACGACGCCGCATTGCTCAAAACAGATCTCTCCTCGAAATACAACGCTAGCGCTTAGAAACAGATCTCTCATCTAAAAGCGCTACACCAGACGTCAACTCTATGTGTTGACCAACACGTGAAATCTGTTTACGTCAGCAGATCTCTTCACGCAACTATTACTCGCGCTCGATACAACGAAGCCAGATCTCTCAATCCAGCGATCACCCGCTACAGTTCCGTTGACTAACGTTGACATCTGAAATTGCGAAAGGAAAAGCGTTTCACTTACAACTATCCAGATCTCGCCAAAACGATAGCGTTTTTATTCAATTCTCTCGGCACAACACACTAACACACAGGGGACCAGATCTCTATTAAAATTCGATCAATTCAACATCATTCCTCAACCAGATTTCACCCGATAAACCCAAACTAAAATGTGAACAACTCCAACTAGAGATCTGAATTTTCCCAAATCAGATTTCACCAAAAATTCGAAATTGCAGAATTTGAAATTATTAATTCCCGTGACTAATCTAATCCCAAAATCCGATTAATCACTAATTTAGAAATCTGATTCCTCACATTCTCCCCACCTTAAGAGATTTCGTCCTCGAAATCAAAGACAAACCAAGGCAGAAACAATCAAACATTCAAACCAGCACAAAATCTACTCAAATTCGAAGCTAAAACCAGAAATTTACCTGGAAAAATCTGCACAATCAGTGCTCAAACAGATGGGGCCAGTCTTGTCTCATCTTCTCCTCAACTTCCCAGGTTGCTTCTTCTCGGCCATGCTTGCTCCATTGGACCATCACCAACGGAATTATCTTGTTTCTCAGCTGCTTCTCCTTCCTATCCAGAATCTGCACCGGATATTCAACATAGCTCAAGGCAGAATCCAGCTCAACTTCGTCGGTTCTCAAAACATGGGACGGATCTGGCTCATATTTTCTCAACATAGACACATGAAAGACATCATGCATCGCTGCTAATTCCTCGGGCAGCCTCAATCTATAAGCCAACTGTCCAATCCGCTCAACAATCTCAAAAGGACCAACGAATCTAGGAGCCAATTTGCCTTTAAATCTGAATCGCATAACACTCTTTAAAGGAGAAATCTTGAGAAACACACGATCGCCAACCTCAAACTCTAACGGTCGATGCCTTCTATTAGCATAGCTAGAGAAACGGTCTTGAGCAACTTTCATTCTACTCCGAATCAATTCAATCTGATCCTTCATGAGCTGAACAAAATCCGGTGTACAAAGCTGTCTCTCACCAAATTCTTCCCAACAAATCTGGGATCTGCACTTTCGACCATACAACGCCTCAAACGAAGCCAATCCGATAGTCACCTGGTAGCTGTTGTTATACGAAAACTCAACCAAGGATAGCGAATCTTGCCAACCACCACTGAAATCCATCACAATTGCACGCATCATATCCTCTAAAGTCTGGATAGTCCGCTCAAACTGTCCGTCTGTCTGTGGGTGATAGGCCGTACTCATAGCCAATCTCGAACCCATCGCTGCCTGCAAACTCTTCTAAAATCGAGAAGTGAACCTCGGATCTCTGTTGGACACTATCGAAATCGGAACTCCATGCAATCTAACCACATGGTCGATGTACAGCTTCGCCATTTTCTTCATAGAGCACCTCACATCATAGGGAATGAAATGGGCTGACTTCGAAAGTCTATCAATCACAACCCAAATAGCATCACATCCCCTGCTCGATCGAGATAGATGAGTCACGAAATCCATGGCGATGTGCTCCCAATTCCATTGGGGCACCTCCAAACTCTGCAGCAAACCACCAGGTCTCATTCTCTCAGCCTTGATCTGTTGGCAATTCAAACACCTAGCAACAAAAGCTGAAATGTCGCTCTTCATGCCTGCCCACCAGTAGTGAGACTTCAAGGCATGATACATCTTCCTCTCGCCTGGATGCACACTGTACCGACTACAATGCGCTTCATTCATGATGGCCTCCTTCAAATCAATCAGGTTCGGAACCACTAATCTCCCTAGAAAACACAAACATCATGAAGTACTGATCGCTCGGCTGAAATCTCCAACCCGAAGTACTCAATTGCTCATAGACTCTCAAAGCATTCAAAAATGAAAGCATCGCAGGCTGGATCTTCCTACTCAATGCGTCGGCAACTAAGTTCATCCGCCCAGGCTGATACTGAATCTCACAGTTAAAGTCCTTGAGAAATTCCATCCATCGTCGCTGCCTCATGTTCAAATCAGACTGCGTGAAGATATATTTCAGACTCTTGTGGTCGGTGTACACCACAAATTCTTCACCATAAAGATAATGTTGCCAAATCTTCAAGGCAAACACTATCGCAGTCAACTCCAAATCCTGAACAGGGTACCTCGTCTCGTGAGGCTTCAACTGTCGAGACGCATAGGAAATCACATACCCGTTCTGCATCAGAACACATCCTAAACCATTGAGATAAGCATCGGAGCACACCACGAATCCTCCGGATCCAGACGGTAGAGCCAACACAGGAGCAGTAGTCAACTTCTCCTTGAACGTCAGAAAACAGTTCTCGCACTCATCAGTCCACTCAAATCTCTTATCCTTCTGAGTCAACTGAGTCAGAGGCTTAGCTATCGAAGAGAACTTCTCGATAAAACGCCTATAATAGCCAGCCAAACTCAAGAAACTACGGATCTCAGAAACATTCCTAGGTCTCTCCCAGTTAATAACTGTTTCAACCTTACTCGGATCTACTGAAATCCCTTGTGCCGAATCACATGACCCAAAAAGATAATTCTGTCCAGCCAAAATTCGCACATGCTGAACTTAGCATAGAGCTGCGAGTCTCTCAATCGCTGCAACACCAGTCTCAAATGCTCCTTATGCTCTCTCAAGCTCCTCGAGTACACCAGGATGTCATCAATGAAGACGATCACGAACCGATCAATACACTCACTGAAGACGCGATTCATCAAATCCATGAACACAGCTGGGGCATTCGTCAACCCAAAAGATATGACAAGAAACTCATAATGCCCATATCTAGTCCGGAAAGCTGTCTTCGCCACATCAGCATCTCTAATCCGCAACTGGTGATAACCAGAGCGCAAATAAATCTTCGAGTACACGACCGATCCCTGCAACTGATCGAACAAGTCATCAATCCTCGGCAACTGATACTTGTTCTTCACTGTTTCTTTATTCAACTGTCTGAAATCCACACACATCCTCATGGATCCATCCTTCTTTTTCACAAAAATAATCGGAGCTCCCCAAGGCGACATGCTCGGTCTGATGAAGCCTTTCTCCAAGAGGTCTCTCAATTGATCCTTCAGCTCTCTCAACTCTGCTGGCGCCAATCGATACGGAGCTCTAGAAATCGGGGCAGTACAGGGCACCAACTCTATACTGAAGTCGATCTCACGTCTTGGAGGGAATCCAGGTATCTCGTCTGGAAACACGTCGGGAAACTCTCGGACGATCGGGATATCACTCAACTCCAATCGCTGCTCTGGAAACTATCAAGCACGTAGATCATGAATCCAGCGTTACCTAGCGATAGCAGGCTAAACATCTCCATGGAGGAAACCAGCGGAATCTTCGAACATGAATCAGCACCATAGAAATCCCACTTCTCACCCGAATCAGGGCGAAATCTCACCACACCATGGAAGCAATCAACTGTAGCCTTATTTCTAGACAGTACATCCATCCCCAAGATACAATCAAAATCTCTAATCCCCAAAACAATCAGATTGGAGACCAAAACATGCTCATCAAATCTAATCAGACAATCAATCACTACCTCTCGGGACCAAAGACTCACACCAGCAGGAGTAGACACAGACACGACATCACACAATGGGGATGAACTCAACCCATGCTCAAACACAAACAACTCAGATATGAAAGAATGTGATGCACCAGTGTCAAAAAGAACTCTCGCAGGATAATCAAAAATAAAGCATGTACCTCCAATCACCATGCCAGGC
>KQ989076.1:118620-143139 GCA_001598015.1 Dorcoceras hygrometricum | reverse complement strand
GGCTATCAAAGAATCGGATAGCTAGACCAGTCCATCAACTGGAAAATCAAATCAAGCCTCTATACCACAGCCAATCAGCCGGTGGAAATCATCGGTCCGTGATCATCGGGGCCCGTCAGCCCATCACAGCTCGGTGGTAGACACTCGAATCCGGTAGTCACCACTCCGATGATAGCGTTGGACTCTTCGGGCACGACTCATCAATCGACCAGTCACAACGTGGCACCCAATCAAGTCATCAAATCAATCTGTCAAGGCTCAATATGTATGCATGTATGCCAATCAATATCAATGCATAATGCATACAATCAATACCATAAAACAGCATGCAAACAAATCAATTACACACACTGTTTCACGTAACAATCACAGTAGCAAGCCAACAGATTTCTTAGCAGGGAAATACAGCCATGTTCACGCTTCAAGCCATTAAGAGCTGCTCAATCGTACCTTCACAGCTTCAATATACCTTAACAGGTCTCAAAAACCACGGCCAGCAACTAATTCAAGTCCACGGCCCTTGAAGTTCCACGGCAAAGCTCAACCAAAATCCTGGGAACTGAAATCTTTTTCAAGGCCTCGAGAATTAGCTTAACTCAAGCACAATTCTAAGCCTTAATACTCTAATACCTACGGCCAGAACTCAACACAAGATCTGCCTAGCTACGCAGGTAATAACTACAAATACCGAGCTCAAATCCACGAGAAAGGCTTACCCAGAAGTTTAAACTAGCAGGAGGAGCACATATCTCACAGCACGAAGACACAGACACTTCACGTTCTTCCTCCAACGCTAATTCAGGATCTCTAATGGGTAGCAAACGAAAGAGCTAAGCTAGGGGAGTTCAGCGCCACCAAGATCTTCAAAAATAAAGGCTGGAAGCGACGGGAATCGGTGGTAGAAAGTTACGATGAACAGTAGCAAGTCGAGGGTTTCAAAGGATGAAGAGGATAAGAATTATCGGGTGCAAAATATTCTAAGTGTAACTCAACACTTGTATTTAAATCCTCAAATGAATCGCTACTGTCTAAGTCAATCACCGACAAAAACAAATTCCTACAATTGCAAAGCGCCAATCAGATTTCTCAATCCACGCTTAAATCAACAGATCCCAGCGTTAACAACAAACGCCCGCTCACAAGTCAAAACGACAGCGTTTCGGTAAAACAGATCTCAGCGCTCAACGCAACAGATCTCAGCGCTCAACGCTAAAACAGATCTCAGCGCTATCACTAAACAGATCTCTACGCATAGCAATACAAAACACGCTAAGAGCTGGAAATCCAAAACGACGACGCAGCAACTAACTGGAACGACGCCGCATTGCTCAAAGCAGATCTCTCCTTGAAATACAACGCTTGCGCTTAAAAATAGATCTCTCATCTAAAAGCGCTACACCAGACGTAAACTCTACGTGTTGACCAACACGTGAAATCTGTTTACGTCAGCAGATCTCTTCACGCAACTATTACTCGCGCTCGATACAACGAAACCAGATCTCTCAATCCAGCGATCACCCGCTACAGTTCCGTTGACTAACGTTGACATCTGAAATTGCGAAAGGAAAAGCGTTGCACTTACAACTATCCATATCTCGTCAAAACGATAGCGTTTTATTCAATTCTCGCGGAACAACACACTAACACACAGGGGACCAGATCTCTATTAAAATTCGATCAATTCAACATCAATCCTCAACCAGATTTCACCCGATAAACCCAAACTAAAATGTGAACAACTCCAACTAGAGATCTGAATTTTCCCAAATCAGATTTCACCAAAAATTCAAAATTCCAGAATATGAAATTCTTAATTCCCGTGACTAATCTAATCCCAAAATCCGATTAATAACTAATTTAGAAATCTGATTCCTCACATGCCCGGTGCACACGATAGAGATAAACACGCAAATAATTATCGGAAGCATAAAAAAGTGGCTAAAACTTTTTGCTTTGGCCTGACTTAGAAAAAATAATTTAAAAATACACTTATACTTAAAATATTGGTTTTACAACAACCGAAAACCAACAACAGCAACAAGCAATAACAATTACAAGCATCGAGTATCCCAAATCAATACGGATTCAAATCTATATAATTAACTGGGACACTCTATCCATCTCTCTGGGCACCTCCAGCGGAGTCACCTCCATGACCAGCTGAGAAACCTGGGTAACCTGAACAACACACAGATAACCAAACAACCAGCCCTAGAGGGACATGGGTCAAACCCAGTACGGAGAGCAATTTAAACAGCTAATATACAGCAACAAATATAAATGAATGTTCTATGCATGAGAGCTGAAGAATGCAAGGGAAGTAGGCTACAACCGAATCAGGAAGCCAAAGGAGCTCGAAGAACCAGCTCAGCAGCTGTCAACGGATACGAACAAAAGGTAGTGGCCATGAAGCATGTGAGAGCGTGGTAGCTATCCAATCGTCTCAACACACTGTACCAGAGCATAAACCCGATCACTCAACCTGTTGTTGCCAAAGCTCATGAGAGCGTGGTAGATATCCACTCGTCTCATAGAGGCTAACAACTAAACCAGCTGGGAGATGAGGATCATGGTATTGTGGTAGCTATCCAATCGTCTCAACACACTGTACCAGAGCATAAACCCGATCACTCAACCTGTTGTTGCCAAAGCTCATGAGAGCGTGGTAGATATCCACTCGTCTCATAGAGGCTAACAACTAAACCAGCTGGGAGATGAGGATCATGGTATTGCCGCTCGACCTCAATAACAGCATCCTGGTACACACGGGTTAGCACAACAACAAACAACTAACAGATATGAGCTCAACAGGAAAGATGCGTGTATGCAATTACAACGACGTGCAACAACCAGCACAGAGCAGAGGAAAACAACAACAGCACGATAGCATACACTGCACAACATACCAGCAAGGATACATATATATTCAAGCTTATCCCAAAGCTGTAATACAAGCTCAAATCCGTACCTTAGCCTCTATGCTACGATTACCACAACAAAGTCCCAAACAACTCAGATCTGAAACTCAAAAGCCCTTCCTGAGCAGAAGAACCAATCGACTAGAATACGAACGATAGCACACTGTAGCTTCTTCGCGTTCCTCCTCCAGTTGCTCAAAGCTCTCCAAAAGAGGTATAGAAAGAACGGTCTGGGCAAGAGGAACTCAACGCTACCAACCTTGCTCAAAGCTACGTCGTCTACACCAGGAATCAGAGGAAATCAACCACGGTGAACAGTAAGGGTTTTGCTACAGTAGGGGATATGTTTACGACGAGAGATATTTTCAAGTGTTGGGAAAATAATGGCGAGTACACGGTCAACGTCCTCTATTTATATAACTCTATCCCACAGATCTGGTGAAAAGTAGCCACCGACACTCAAGGCTCACAGCTGGTACCAGCTCAGATCAGAACACTATGCCAGATCTGACTACCACCAAACGACGTCGCACAGGAGTCCGCTCAAAGCGACCAGCTCACTGGTCTCTCTCTTCCAGCGGGTATAGACAATCCCTCGCGTATATCTAAGCCAGCTCGCAACCAGATTTGGTTTCTCAAAACGATGTCTCTCCATCACCGACCAGCTCTCCGTCTCAACCAGAGGTCCTTCTCCATTGGATAACACCTTGAAAATTCTGAAACATCTATCCTACGCTCTGCTCAACCAGCTGGTGCACTTAGCTGCTCGCACCCGCTAGAAGATCCTGTTTTTCCCAGACTCCACATCCAGAGCAGATCACACGCACTGTCCAGATTATACTTTGGTCGACTCACATGTGTCATCCAGCTAGAGCTTACATGTGTCCACTTAAACGGCGTCGCATCGCAACCCAGATCCGGATGACCAAATCACACCCGTTCAGATCTTACCTCAGCCTATACCTATGAACCGTACCGGTTTACACTAAAACCATGAACCAACCTGTCTACACAGTACTAATAGATTTCGCGCCCCCTCAAATATGGTTTCTGCCAAAACGACGTCGCTTCATCGCCCGCTTCGAATATCCAACTTAGCGTACCCAGGGTAGCTTGCGACGACAATGTATACGCGATCCAACCATCCAGATCTGACCGTTCTACAAAAATTAGTCCAAATCTGAATCCACGCACAAACCAGCGTACGTTCACTAAGCATACCAGCTCAAAGCTGGCCCATCCTAGATCAGTTCACGCCTGATCTGGTTTATGCTAAACCCGATTATTTAAATTAATTGCTCCACTAATCTTTCAGTTCTCAAAACTATACAGACCTTGGAGAATTTGTTGCGAGCCATAATGATGGACTTCAGTGGTAGCTGGCAGGATTCGTTTTCGCTGGTGGAATTTTCTTACAATAACTACTACCAAGTAACGATTGGAATGGCACCGTTCGAAGCATTGTACGATAGGAAGTGCAGGTCGCCAATTTGTTGGGAAGAAGTGGGGGAGAAGAAGTTGTCTTCTCCTAAATTTGTGCAGCATATGAGAGATCAGGTTGATCTAATTCGACATCTTATGAAGGCTGCACAAGATCGCCAAGCTAGTTATGCAAATCGGAGGAGTCGACCTTTAGAATTTCAAGTTGGTGATCGAGTGTTGTTGAAAGTTTCTCCTTTCAGAAGTGTTATGAGATTCGGACTCAAGGGAAAGTTAGCTCCTCGTTATGTTGGACCTTATGAAATTGTGGAAAGGATCGGCCCTTTAGCTTATCATTTGTTGTTGCCACCCGAGCTATCCTCCTTACACGATGTGTTCAAGGTGTCTATGTTGAGGGAGTATGAGTCGGATCCTTCACATGTGCTACGAGCTGATGAGGTGGAGCTAGATTGGACACTGAGTTATGTTGAGTATCCCTTGCAAATTCTGGACAGGATGGAGAAGTAGCTCAGGAACAAGACCATTCCCTTGGTGCTGGTTCAATGGATCAAGCATGGTAGAGAGGAAGCTACGTGGGAATTGGAGGAGAAGATGCAACGTGAGTGGCCTCATCTATTTTAGTATGCATCTTACTAGCCTCCATAGATAGTATTCTGGGTGATGTTCTATAATGTTCAATTTAAATAATCGGGCTTAGCATAAACCGGATCAGGCTTGAGCAGATTTGGAATGGGCCAGCTTTGAGCTGGTATGCTTAGTGAACGTAAGCTGGTTTATGCGTGGATTCAGATCTGGGTTGGTTTTCGTAGAACGGTCAGATCTGGTTGGTTGGGTGCTTAAGAATTGTTGTCGCAAGCCATAATATTCGAAGTGGGTGCTGAAGCGGCATCATTTGGAGGAAACCAGTTTTGAAGAGAGAAATCTGTTAGAACTGTGTGGACCGATCTGGTTCGCGATTTTAGTGTAAACCGGTACGGTTGATGGGTACTGGCTGAGGTCAGATCTAAACGAGTGGGAGCTGGTCCTCTTATGAGTTAATTGGTTGTCCAGATCTGGAGGTAGTGCGACGTCGTTTCGAGTTACCAGTATAGACGCTGGTTGAGTGTACAATGTGCTTGAGATCTAATCTGGATGTGTCAGTAGTTTAAAATCTTAGCCCGTCAATATATATTTAATTCCTTCGTTTAAAGCATAAACATGCCTAAAATACTACATTTAAATCAAATATATATTCACGGTTTTCTACATTTTCTACTTCAGTCAAGGACTGGTTCAGGTGTATGGCCCACTAATTCTAAGCCCAAAGGCCTAGACTTAACTTTAAAATGGGAACTTGTCCTTAGACATGACTTGGCCCATAGCTTTTAAAATTAACCTTTAAAAATTTCCAAAATGTTCAACCATTTACTTTAAAATCAAATACTAAAATTTGACTACATAAAAGATTTATTGACCAATTTTGACTTTAAAACTTAAAATAAAGTATTAGGTCCATAAAATAATTAAAATTTGACTTAGAATTTTTGACTTTAAAAGATTTGACCAAATAATCTTAAAATTAGACTTATACTTTAAAATTAAAATACCCGGTTCAGAAATAAAATAAGTCGGACCAAACTTAAAATATTTTTGACTCGACCCTTGACTAACCGACCCGATCCAATTGGACTGACCCACCGGTCCAATCGAACCGGCACACACACACAAACCCTAACACACGCCGCACACACACATCCCATGCACATGACGCACGCCGCCGCTTCACACCTTCACACGACCTTCTCCGGCCGCCCATGGCCGGAGCCCACCGTCTGGACCACCCCCAGGTCCAGCCGCACCACCTGGACGAACCATGGCTTGTGCGATAGCCCACAACACACGCACGACTCAAAAATCACGGCCGACACACGCTGCATGCTAGCCGTTCTGTCTTGGTACAACTGAGGTCGAAAACTTTTCCTCTCGTCCATAGCCCACTAAAAAACCACCCTATGACCACCATGAACCCAGCCATAGTCCCATGAACCATCCTCGACCGAGCCATCACAAGAACAATGCAAATATGCGTCAGAAATCATGATTCGTGCGTGATCCGTAAACAACAAACATAGATCTCATGAATACACATGCAAAACATACAATCATTCATTAAAAACAGTTTAATATAGCTTAAATGGTGAGAAAAGAGAATATATCACATGCCTTTAATGGAGAACAATGAAGATCTGCGAGTTACCAAAGCGGAGGACGCGAGATCGGGACCAAAACCACCTTGAATCACCAAAAACTTGCAAAATTCGAACTTGAGGAAGAGGGGAGTAGCTTGAGGCGGCTTGGAGAGTGGGGGAGGAGTAGGGTTTTCGAAAATAGGGTGAAGGGAGAATGAGTTGTGCCAAAAAAACCCCTCCAAATGTTTTAATTAAGAAAATTAAGAGTTTTTCCCATACTAACCCTCCACCTAATTAAAATGTTAATTAAAACTCTAACTTATGGTTTGAAATCTCTAATTTTCGTAATATAAGGTGTGACGCCCAAATCCATTGGAATCAACAGATTGGAGTAATTGGATAATCGCAAAGAATAGAAGGACTAAGTGCGAAATGTTGTAAGATATATTCCATTACAAAAGGTGGTATACAAACAGATGACGCCAAAAGTAAACAGTAGAAACAGCTTTGGAATATAAGAACTTTAGATTTCGATTACAAAATGAGATATTACAACTATTGGAACTCGATATGAGTTCTCTATTGTAATAATGGATCTTAATACAGTTTTAGTCAAAAGATAAAAAAACAACAACAGAGCTGGATTCACGAAAACGCTGGCCTTCTATAAACACACGCAACCCCCAAATCTGGTTCAGCTCGCACCACCCGCTTGTACCTGAGCTGCGTCACCTGCATCAAGAAACTAGTGAGCTTAGGGGCTCAAAAAATAAAATTGAGGATAACAAAGTCATATAATGCAGGCAAAACTGAATCATGATACGTAAATTAAAGGAAGTCGTCTAAACTGAAATCTTGCTAATAGAAAGACAGATCGAGATAACAGATCTGAATCGCCTTATATACTGAGTTACTTATGGCCTAGAAGCTCTCTGTTGATCCTGGTGCTTGCTAGCATCTTATCTGAATTCAGTAACTTTCTTGTGAAGGGATATTATAGTCATACCATAATCTTGGTCCCTTCCTGGTTGACCGGGTTCTCTATGCCATAAATCTAAAACTGAAAGTTACTTCCTTTAATTGAATGAAATTGCTATTATACATTGCTTTTAATCGAAGATCGATCACTGAAACCGGTAGATTCACTACTATGAAGCTCATTTTATCTTTAAATATTGTTACTGATTGTACAACTGGCTATGAGCTGATGGTAACAGAAACCAGGTTGGAAGAGAAAATGACTTATGAGCGCAAAACAGATTTGGCTAAAGAAATTAGGTCACACGCTTAAAGAATAGCTTTGCTACATAAAACAGATCTCGGGTGTGAAAACAGATCACAGGCGAGAAGAACAGCTTTGGCCAAAGAAAATATCTTACGAATAGGAAAAACAGATCTGGTTCTAAGAAAAAAACTTATGCGTAGTAAAACACATTTGGTTGTAAGAAAACAACTTACTGTTAGAGTAGATGCCCAACTAGCCAACTTGTGGCGTGTGGGTTAATAGAATCTTGTATGAAACGATCTTTATATATGATATTCGCATTTATTTATGGCATTCTTTACTTTCAATGTGTTGTATGATGATTAACAATTGCGTTGAGTAAAGACCTAGAATGCACTATAGTGTATGTTAGATGTGATAGTGGGTATGACGGCTATCATGAAACACATCTAATAGTCACTGGGTATTCTGAATTAGTTCCTAGTCGATTGGGCCGTCAAAATAAGGATAAGGCTGCCCGAGCTCGAGACTCGTATCAGCGATGCGAAGTACCATGTTTCATTGGTAGGGAACATTGTGATGTTCTGAGCATGCAGATAGATAGTAACCTGGTGATCTATCGAACTACCCTCGTTCGGACTTTCCAAGTGGTTACCATTTGTCGAGTGGATAAGTCCGAGGTCTTGGTTGTACTGATTAGTCCTCACGACTCAAAACGTCATTGAGACTCTACATGATAGGCGTCTCACTTTGACCCATTTGCCGACTCACTTGGGGTCATTAGGCGGTGGGATTGGGTGAGACCCCGATGCATGTAGGAGTCGATGCATCGTTGTCGAGGATTCACCGCTCGCAGACATGCGTGGATATCCTTGTTATCTGAGGAAACGATAGTGTATAAATCTCTAGCCAGAGTACTAGAAGTGTTTTAGGTAAATGGGTTTACCTAATTACACTCGCGATGTCACTATTCGATCTCCAAGATGTATGCATAGCTATCGGATCATTAGCGACTCTTGATTTACCAATGGTCGTTGATCTGATCGGGATATATGGATTGAAAGGACCGTACTGTAAGCTAACCACGACCAACTGGTTTTTGCAGGCACTATCAGTGATACCTAGGGGATCATGGGGCGATGTTGCTAGACGCTCTTACCATGATCCGATGGGCAAGTCCGGAATTGTGATTCCGGAGCCACAATGGTTGTGGGCCCACGGCTAGCTGTATGCCTGAACCATTGAGGGTCACACAAGTACTGGATTCGAGATTTCCGCACGGATACTGAGCTCAATGTGTTGAGCATAGGAGGAGGATTTTGGGGATTGCGACTTCCTAAAAGTCAACAGGGTTCTAATCGTGATTTCCAGCTGTTGAGGGGCAAAACGGTCATTTTGCACTGGGGTTCTGAAAAATGGTTTTTCAGATCATAGTATTTAGTTTTGGAAACTGAATCGATCGGTCCGATCTGATCGACGATCGGAGTTGTAATGAAGTCGCAGTGATGGATATCGTCATTTGGACCCGTGCCCGATGGGCCGGTCCAAGTCCATTACTAATCTTATTAAAAGGGAATAAGGGCTTCATTATTAACATGCAACAACTCATAAACCAATACAACCCTAACCCTAGCACACCTTGGCCGCCTCCCTCCTCTCCAAGCCGCCGCCGCCGCCGTGCCCGCCACACACCGCCGCCGCCGCCCCTCGCCGGAGTTGCTACGGCCAACTTTTCGAGTAGAATCCGTCCGTGCTGATCTCATCAGGCCTTCTAGTGCAGGATGACGTAGGAGTCTCCCTTCCGGTCGTGGACCTGATTGACGAATCTACAGTCGTCTACCGTGAAGAGCCGGTCTTCTTGTAATTCCGGTTGGAGCCAGGCGCAAGTCGCCAGCAAGGTTACTGACTAAACGCCCTATGAATGGTTCATAGTTTGCAGTAGCTTATAATTGTATTGAACGTTTCCCGGCCTAATTTTATTCTTCCGCTGCCTCGCCGGGAGACGGGATCCGGATCCGCCACGGTTCCCCAACTGTGGTATCAGAGCTATGGCTCGGATCCTTCAATAAAATTGTTACATAATTGTATCTAATCTTGAAATTTCAGATCGAAATCAAAATTCTGTAGCACCCTGGCAACGGCGCCGCCGTGCAAGGCGGCGCCCCTCCTTCTCGCCGCGCGCATGTGCGCGCGCGGTAACCTTGAGCGCTGGCCGCGCATGGCGGCTGGCCAGATGCTACTGCCCCGCACGACGATTGCTGCCAATGGGTGGCCACTGGATGCGCCAATTTTGGGCGCAGCGTGCGCGTTGTTCGGTAGCAGCGCGCGGCCTTGTGCCGCGCGCGACGTTGGCGGCGCCCAACCGCGCGCGATATGTGGCGGCGGCCGCCGTCCGGCGACGATCTCCGGCAGATTGTTGCGACGGCTGAATTTTGCTTCTAGGTTTTGCTCGGGCCTGTCCCGGGCAGCCCATGAAGTTTTCGGGCCGATATCCGATGTCGGGCCGATTTTGGTCGATTTTGAAATTTTGAGATTTTTGGGCCTAAAATTGTTTTTGGCCCAATATAATGCAATTAAAATGAAAAAATGCGATTTTAATTGTAAAATATGATTTTATAATGAAATATGATTTTGTTGATTAAAATTTGATTTTATCGACAAAATACGATTTTATTATAAAATGCTATTTTATGATTACAATATGATTTTGCGATAAATAATTTGATTATTTAATTAAGCATATTAATTAGATTGATTGCATGATTGAGATGATCGAGAGTCGTGCCAAATGTGTTAGGTGTATGCGTTAGGTTTTTCTGATTTCGGTTTTTAAATATTGTTGATTATCATTTTATAAAAGTGGGTCTGTTTGTGGCCCGTTCCCACCCCTTAAAATGTATCCCTTATTTGTCATGGAAATTTATTGTAAATTACTAGACTTAGTGGGAGGACTTTTGAAGATGGTGGGCCCATGACGATCAAAGATATTGAAGACCGAAGATCTGTAAAATCGGAAGCAAATGTAATAGGATTGCATTGCATATTGCATATCACCTAGGATTGGACCCAGGTCCGTGATTGGCAGCCACGGACCGCATAGCTCTCACGATCGATCATCCCAATGTTTATATATGTGATATATAGTTAGTTGAATCCGCATGTTTTTAAATTTTATTTAAAATATTTGCATGAGACCAAATTTTCGAAAATAAAATCCCTCGTTTTAAATACGATTTAAAACTAATATCAAGATAAATGTTTATTCGATAAACTAAAGGGAATTTAAATCTGTTTAAATTATCCCTACCTTCCATCAACAATGGGTGTACGCCGATGCTACCCGTATACATGGTCCGTCTCATATTATTGAGGGGGTCATGTATGCCGGAAAGCTGTCCACGCCATTGACACTCGTTGTGAGTTCGGTTGGAACTCCCTTTAACGTTGGCTCATATTATTGGGGACGTTAAGGGGACCGTCCTTCACGACTCAACATTGATGGGTCATCTTGACACGTGATAGTAAACGACGCCATATTATTGGGCCCTTACTGGACGTTAGGTGAATACATGGAGGTTGCACCGGTTGCAATCGTAAACTACCTTTTGGGGGTCATGGATGGCTGATATTATTCGGGTCCATGATCGCTTGATTGGGCTCCGTGTACCCACTAAAGAAACTTGCTTTCTCGATTTCATTAGAGGGTGATGAAATCGTTAAAATAGTGGGAGGGTAATTCATAAAACATAACGACCTTGTTTTATGTCTTAGCGATTATTTTATATATAGTTAGTGATGATTGTCTGTTTTCTTTCAGTATTACTGCTTATACAATGTCTTCGTTCAAAAACCCACTCGCTGCTATACTGGATAGCAACAAGTTCACCGGTCTGAACTACCAAGACTGGCTCCGCAACCTCAACCTTGTGTTGGCTTCGGAGAAACTTCTTTATACGATAGAGAAGTACCCTCCGAAGGAAGCCCCTGCCGATATCAGCCATGAGGAGCTGGTTACGCTTAAACAATGGTGGGACGACGAGGTTAAAGCTCGATGCTATGTGATGGCATCGATGTCCAATGAAATGCAACGGTGCTTTGAGAAGACAAAGTATGCTGCTGACATAATTTTTCATCTCAAAGAACTGTACGGGGAGAACTCTCGACATGAGAGGTTCACGGCTGTCAAGGAGCTTATGACGAGCCGTATGCACGATGGGACATCGGTCCGCGAGCATGGGGTTCGTATGATTGGGCTCGTTGAAAAGCTGTCGGGCCTTGATATCACACTTCCACACGAGCTGTCTGTGGATGTTCTTCTCCTCTCACTGCCTGCTGCATTCGACCCCCGAGCAGTTGCGAACTGCGAAAGGTATGTTCTATATTGAAATAAATATGTCTCTTAATTCGACTTCTTGGGTACTTGATACCGGATGTGGATCTCATATATGCAATGATTTGCAGGTGATGACAAGAAGCCGACGTCTTAGAGAGGGTGAGACCCACTTGAGGCTTGGCAGTGGAGCAAGAGTTGCTGCAGTAGCTATAGGAGATGTTTATTTATTTCTGTCTTCTGATTTTAAGTTGTTATTGAGAAACGTTTTGTTTGTTCCCGAATTAATAAAGAACATTATTTCTGTTTCTATGCTTGATAGTGATGGATATTCTTGTATGTTTGCTAATTCGATTTGCAATATTTACAAGAATGAATGTTTAATTTGAATTGGGGAACACGAAAACGATTTGTACACCTTTAAATTAAAAGACGTTCCAACTCGCGATGTCGAAGCACATACAACAACGATTAAAAGGAAACACAATAACTTGAACCCTGCACAACTTTGGCACGCTAGGCTAGGTCATATTTCTCTAAGTAGGATGAACAAGTTAGTTAGGAGTGACATGTTTGATCTGTCAGACATTAACTCCCTACCGACTTGTGAGTCTTGTCTTAAGGGAAAGATGACTAAGCAACCCTTCAAGGGCAAGGGTGAGCGGGCTCAAGGCCTATTGGATTTGATCCATACTGATGTGTGTGGCCCATTTAGTATTGGTACTAAATACGGTCACACATACTTCATCACCTTTACCGACGATTACTCTAGGTATGGGTACTTGTACTTAATGAAGCACAAGTCTGAATCCTTTGAAAGGTTCAAAAGTAGAAAATCAATTCGGCAAAAGTATTAAAGCACTTCGATCCGATCGAGGTGGTGAATACTTGAGTGCTGAATTTCAAGACTATCTGAAAGAGAATGGGATTCTCGCACAGTGGACCCCTCCGACCACACCACAGCTCAATGGTGTAGCGGAGCGTCGTAATCTGTGACGCCCGAACCCAACGGGGCCACGAGAATTGGGGTAAATAAAAATTTTAGAATAAAAGAAGGCTAAAAGGTAATTTGTTATAAGCTGTATTTCTTATAACTCAAAAGAAACGAAACACAGGACAATTTCAAAGACCAGCAGGTACTTCATTTTGCACGCTAACTACTAAAGACATTTGCGGAAAACAGTTTTCATTGATAATTGCAATTGCGATTTACAACAACTGATATTCTATGTAAATATACAATCGTTGCTACTGATCTAATACAGTACAATCTAAATCAAAATGATACAGTTGAGACACGGAAAACGTAGGCCTTGGATAAACACAATGCCACCCAACTGCTGGTTTCAAGTTTCACCTGCTGTTCCTCCATCAGTAGTCGCACCTGCACCATTTTAAAAGCTAGTGAGCCTAAAGGCTCAGCAAGTAAAACATGAGTAATAACAATTTCATAAAACGCAGGCAGACATCTGAACATTCATAACCATTTCATAAACAATTCATTCATAATCTTAGAGACAGGGGATAATAGCCCAGCTCTAACATCATTTCCTTTTCTTTAGACTATGGCATATAAGCTCCTCATGGTCCGTTATGCACTTTGATCAAATTAACATATAGCTCATTATGAAAGGGCAGCCGACATCTAGACGACTACTCACCCTTCTCCTTGTGATCGTCAACTATCTATGCCATAATCTTAAAATAAACTTTGTTCCATTACATCCTTTCGTAAAACATTCCTTGAAATTTCTGTAAATCATCGGGTTTCATCATTTTAAACATTTGCTTCCCATTTTAAAACTTTACTGAGTATTGAATTCGACTTTGGAAAACATATCGTTGAAATGAAACTGGTGGAAAGAAAACCAGTCGGAATAAAATAGAACAGCACTTATGAAACCAAAACAAATTTCTGCTGTTCACAACTATCGCTAAAATGAACCAGCTGGAATAAACAGAAACCAGCTGCAAGATATCTTACTAAGACAATCGTATTAAATGAAATGATGTCGTTGAAGTAAATAGCAGGTAGGATGACAAGACTATCTGCTGATATTTTATAACTTAAAGAAACGACGTCGTTAGCGCATCGATCAGTCGCAAGGAATACGCTAATCAACCAGTTGCAAGAAAAAGCGCTAACACGTATATATAAATAAATAGTACCAGTCGCAAGACTAATACCAGCTGAAATGAACAGTACTTGGAAACGAATAAAGCAACTGCTGAACTATCACAATGGAATGCACTGCTGGTGAACAGTGCATCTGCTGATTTTATGAAAACAACGCAACTGCTGAATTCTCACTGAAGAAGTGAAACTACTAATTTTAATAAGGAAAGATGCACCTGCTGATGAACAGTGCATCTGCTGGATTTTACGAAAGACACTTGTAATATCGAAACAATGATCGCGCTACCAGCCGTCGCCTATTAAACCAGACTTTATACTGATTCACCCAGCAACTACTGATTACCCAATCATCAAATCTCGGCATTACAGCAAAAGGAAAAACATTCATAAACATTATAACAATGCAGCTACTGAATCTTAACAAAGAGATACAGCTACTGGAACATAACTCGACATTTGTAACATCAAAACAACAACTATGCCATCAGCCGTTGCCTATCAAACCATACTTTATAATGATTCAACCAGCAACTACCGATTACACAGTTATCGAATTCTGATATTATAGCTACTGCGAGAAGAACATTCATAACATTCTGGAAATAAATTCGAATCCTCAGTATATTTAAAACATCATAACTTTCTGGAAAACATCATAACATAAAAAAATCATTTTCGAACCCATCTTTCTTTCCGTTTCATGTCTAAATCATTTCAAACATGAACTTTAAACATATATTAAACATACAGGCAAGCAGATCCATAAAAAACTACAATATATGCTTTAAATGGTGTAGCAAAGGATCAGCTTTTACTTGCCTTAAACAAAGCTTTGCGACAACAGCTAATTCCTGTAGAAATCCTCCCTTTGAGCAACGCACAAACTCTTCTGGAAATATTTTGGAGAACACTTTAAGACTTTTTTTCAAATGATTAAAATCTTACTTTGAAAACAGGTTTTTATATGAAAGGGATTAGTGGCAAGCTACTTGTGAAATCAAGCATGACACACTTCTAAAGTTTAGTCAAATTCCCTTCATATTATTTTAATTTATAAAACACAAAACCTTTTCCAAAAGAAATCATTTCACCACCTTAAAACATTTTCAAATCGATTTAAAATCCAGCTCGTGCATCACTCGTTGGAGTCGTCTGCTGGTTCCAGCCGCAGCGCATCTTACTTGCTAATATCAATAAACAATAAATCAGCGCATACATAACATTTAAAATTGCCAATTGGCCCATGTGATCAATAAAATGCATAAATGTGGTCCTATTGATTTTGGGGCGTTACAACTCTACCCTCCTTATTGAAATTTCGTCCTCGAAATTTACGTACCAAATAAATATGGGTAAAGACTTAGCATATCAGCTTCTGTTTCCCACGTTGCTTCTCGCTCCGACTGGTTGGACCATTGTATCTTAACCATAGGAATACTATGGTTTCTTAATCTTCTAATTTCTCGAAGTATAATTCTTTCAGGTCGCTCTTCGTAGCTTAAATCTGGTGCTAAATGAATTGGCTCATAACTCAGCACATGCGAAGGATGGGGAATATATTTCGTCAAAGCTAATACGTGAAAAACATTGTGTACTGCTGATATTTGTGGAGGCAGTGCTAGTCGATAGGCGAGTGTTCCTACCTTCTCTAAAATCTCGAATGGTCCAATATACCTTGGACTCAATTTTCCTTTCTTTCCAAAACGCATAACTCCTTTCATTGGAGCTATTCTCAAAAATACCCGATCACCCGCTTCAAAATTCAGCTCCCTTCTTCGATTATCTGCGTAACTCTTCTGCCGACTTTGACCAGCTTTCATTCTTTCTCTTATTCTTCTAACAGCTTCTGCTGTTTGTTCCACAACATCTGGTCCCAAACCAGCTCTTTCACCAACTTCATCCCAATGAAGTGGTGTTCTACACTTTCTGCCATACAAAGCTTCATATGGAGCCATTTGAATCGAAGCTTGGAAACTGTTATTGTAGGCAAACTCTACCAGTGGCAAATTCGCATCCTAGCCTACTAAAAAATCCACAATACATGCTCTGAGCAAATCTTCTAAAATCTGAATCACCCTTTCCGATTGTCCATCAGTTTGAAGGTGAAACGAGTGCTACGTCAACTTTGTACCCATAGCCTTGTGTAGACTTTTCCAAAATGCTGATGTAAACTTAGGATCCCTATCTGATACAATGGAAATTGGAACACCGTGTAGTCTCACTATTTCCTTAACATATAATTCTGCATAACCTGCTCACCTCATATGTTGTTTTAACTGGTAAGAAATGAGCAGACTTAGTGAGCCTATCAATTATAACCCAAATGAAGTTATATCCTTGCACAGTCCTTGGTAAACCAGTTACAAAATCCATCGATATACATTCCCACTTCCATTCGGGAATCGGCAGTGGCTTCAATAATCCAGCTGGTCGTTGATGTTCATCCTTCACCAGCTGACACGTTAAACATTCAACTACAAATCTAGCAACATCCCTCTTCATTCCTGGCCACCAATACAACTGCTGGAGGTCTTTGTACATTTTTGTACTTCCTGGATGCACTGAATATGGAGCTGTATGAGCTTCTTTCAAAAGTTCAGCTCTCAAATCATCTACTTGGGGTACCCAGATTCTGCACAAATACCTCACAATTCCATCTTCTGAAAAATAGAGACTGCCAATTGCGCTAATCCTGCTGATTTTCTGCTTAGAGCATCAGCTACCACGTTTGCCTTCCCATGGTGGTAACTGATTGTGCAATCATAATCTTTAACCAGCTCCAACCATCGCCTCTGCCTCATATTCAATTCTTTCTGGGTAAATAAGTACTTCAAACTTTTGTGATCTGTAAAGATCTCACACTTCTCCCCATAGAGGTAATGCCTCCATATCTTAAGGGCAAAGACAACAGCTGCTAGTTCTAAGTCATGCGTTGGGTAATTATTATCATGATCCTTCAGCTGCCTAGATGCGTATGAAATAACTTTATGATCCTGCATCAACACAGCTCCTAGTCCCAACTTAGAAGCATCGGTATAAATTACAAATTTTCCTTGATCAGTTGGCATCGTCAATACAGGTGCTTCAATCAGCGCTTGCTTCAATTAGTCAAAACTGTTTTGACACTCTTCTGTCCAGTTATACTTCACTTGCTTCCTTGTTAACGTAGTCAGAGGAACAGCAATCTTAGAAAATCCTTGGATAAATCACCGATAGTATCCAGCTAAACCCAAGAAACTCCTTATCTCTGCAACATTCTTTGGCGCTGGCCAGTCGCGAACCGCTTCAACTTTAGCAGGGTCGACTTCTATTCCATCCTTAGAGATTATATGGCCTAGGAACGATACTTTCTCCATAAAAAAATCACATTTGCTGAATTTAGCAAACAACTGCTTATCTTTCAAAATCTGGAGTACGATTCTTAAATGCTGGACATGCTCACGTCTGGTCTTAGAATACACTAAGATATCATCAATGAATACAACTACAAACTGGTCTAAAAATGGTTGAAAGACCCTATTCATTAAATCCATAAAAGTTGATGGAGCATTTGTAAGTCCAAAGGGCATAACCAAAAATTCGTAATGGCCATACCTAGTTCTAAAGGCTGTCTTATAAACATCAGTTGCCTTAATCTTCAGTTGGTGATATCCAGACCTCAAGTCGATCTTAGAAAATACTACTGACCCTCTCAACTAGTCAAACAGATCTTCTATCCTAGGTAATGGTTCTTAATCGTCAATTTGTTTAACTCCCTATAATCTATACATAACCTCATACTTCCATCCTTTTTCTTAACTAACATATGGTGGTCTAGATACTGGAGAAGCTCCTGGGATTAGATCAATGGAAAACTCTAACTCCCTGTCTGGTGGTAGTCCCTGGATGTCTTCTGGAAAAACCTCAGGGAATTCGTTTGCTATTTCTACGGTTGACAGTTGGGGTCTATCAGTCGCTGCTAACGATGATATAATTGAAGGGACTTTATTAACATGTTTGGCCAAAAACTGGAATGACTCTTTTCCTGGTGGGTTAACAGCTACTGCTCGTAGTTTAAAGTCGATTACTACCCCATACTTAGTTAGCCAATCTATTCCCAAAATCAAATCAAATTCTGGCATCGGCAACACAATTAAATCAGTAGTAATCTTATGCCCTTGAAGTTTAAGTTCTAAACTTCTAAACAGTTCGTGCGATACCAGCTTTTCCCCTGATGGTACCGACACACAATAACCTATCATTACTTGCTCCGGCTGGATAGACAATTTCTTAACAAACTCAGTAGAAATGAATGAATGCGTAGCTCCTGAATCTAACAAAGCTAGAGAAGGAAATCCAGCTATCGAAATTTCACCTGAGACTACTGTTGAGTCTGGAGGAGCTTGATCAGCCGTCATGACAAAGGCTCTGCTGGTCACCAGTTGCTTGGACTTCGGACAATGTTTCAAAATATGTCCAGGCATTCCACATTTATAGCAGACGTTTTGTCCAAGTCTGCATTGCCCCAAATGATTCTTATGGCATTTAGGACATTCTGTTTTAACATTACCAGCAGGAACAGAGCTTATAGGTTGAATTTGTAGAGGATTTTTCTCCTGAGGCCTCTGCTGGTTCTTGTTCTGTTTCTTGAATAGTCTCGGGTCCTTATGCTGAAAGACTTGTCTCTTTTGCTGCCTTTCTTCATCAAGATCCTTCCAATCGCTTTCAATTTGCAGGGCTCTATCCACTGCTTCTCTATAAGTTCTTGGCACTGACAGTCTCACGTTCATTTTGAACATCGGCTTCAACCCTTCTACGAAGTGACTCAATTTCTCTTCTGGGTCACTTCCTATTAATGGCACGAAATAGCACCCTCTTTCAAGCTTCCGTACATACTCCTGTACGGTTAAACTCCCTTGCTTGAGGGTAAAAAATTCCCTCTTCAATTCAGATCTCTTTCCCGCCGTGAAGTATTGCTCGTAGAATACTCGCTTGAAATCTGCCCAAGTGAGATTCAGCAGATCCACAGACAACTTGGCTCCTTCCCACCAAATCATCGCATCTTCCCTTAATGTGAGGATTCAGATTTCTAAGTAGTGATTAATCGGGTTTTGAGTTAGATTAATCACGAGAATTAAGAATTTAAGATTTCGGGATTCGAATTTTGATGAAATCTGGTCGAGAAGTGTTGAGATTTAGAATGAATTTGATAGAGATCTGTTTTTCCTTTAGCGCTGCGTGGATTGTTGTGAAAAGAAGAGTAAGTGCTGCGTTAGGTGAAAGCTGTTCGAATTTGAGAAGCTGGATCGTGAGAGATCTGGTGGTCGAGAAGAACGTGAGAAATGAACGCGTTGTTCTTTGAAATTCAGATCTCATGACGTAGGCCAGCTCTCATGTGTGACGTAAGCGTCGCTGAATGGTGATCGCATTTGGGTCGTAGCGAGAGATCTGACAGCGCTTGAGGGTGACGTCAGCAGGTCTGGTGGATGACGTAAGCAGATCTGTTGTTAGAAGCGTGTAGCGTTCATTCGAGAGTTGCGCGGTAGATCTGATGACGTAGGCAAGTCTGCGGGTGACGTAAGCAGATCTCATGCAAGACATGTCTATTTTTCGATGTTGTGAATTTGGCTGCTGTGAATTACGTGAATCAGTATGTTGAATGATTGAGTTACATTCTGTTTTACGTATTGTACATTGTATGCATTGAGCATTGATATTGATTGGCATCATGCATACATATTGAGCCTGAATTGACAGATTTGATTTGATTACCTGATTGGGTGCCACGTTGTGACTGGCCGACTTTGAGTCGTGCCCGAAAAGTCCAACGCTATCGTCGGAGTGGTGACTACCGGATTCGAGTGTCTACCACCGAGCTGTGATGGGCTGACGGGCCCCGATGATCACGGACCGATGATTTCCCGGTTGATAGACCATGGTATAGAGGCTTGATTTGAGTTGCCAGTTGATAGACTGGTCTTGCTATCCGATTTTCTTGACAGCCCTCATGCATTCATAGCATTGATTGGTAGCATGTTGCATGTTTACTGCTTTGATAGCTCTTCGTACTGAGGCTTGACCTCGTATTTGTTTCCTGCTTTTGTTTGTTTGGGTCTGTGTTGCCCATTTGCAGGAAATACAGGTAACCAAGCTGGACCGAGTGGAAGTTCAGTTGGTCGATCCTCGTGTCCTTGAGTCCCAGTCTATATTTATATGATATGTATTGAACCGGGGGATGCCCTGTGTTGTATTGTATTTGGGGATCTATATTTTGATTTGAATTATGTGGTTACTTGTTGTATGAGTTTGAGTTAACTCATATTTTGAGTATTGAATATTTTGAATGTATGAGTTGAAGTTCAGGCCCATATTATTTCGAAAAATTTTTAAGCCCTGATTTTAAGCTTCCGTGATTATGCGCTTATTATGTGTTAATTGTTAGTAATTAGCACGGGGCCTGACATTTTTGGTATCAGAGCTTAAACTGGGATAAGCTCGATTTCTTTTGATCACACTCGAGTCTAGGCACAGAGTTTTGATTTGATTTTGATTGCCTCTGTGACTTATGTGATTTATTATCTGCCTTGTTATTTTGCCTGCTGTGAGATCTTATCTCTAGGCTTGTTTAGATGCCGCCGAGACTAGGAAGAGATAGGAGAACCATACGTTCCGAGGAGGCGTCTAGAGCAGGTAGTGATGATGACGCTCAGGTAGAGGACGTTACTAGGCAGATAGGTGGAATGGAGTTAGTCTTAGCCCGTTTTCAGCGGACGAACCCACCGACGTTGGCCGGCACTGAGGGTGGCTCTAGGGCTGAGGCGTGGCTTGTTCAGATGGAGGAGCTATTTGATACCCTGGAGTATGCTCCAGAAAAGAGACTGAAGTTGGCAGTGCTGCAGCTGCGAGATGATGCTCAGCACTGGTGGAGGAGTACTTCGAGGATGCTCCGAGATAGTGGGACGATGCTCACTTGGGATGTTTTCTGCGAGGCTTTTCGACGCGAATACACCCCAGAGTCCTACTTCGCTAGTAGGGAACGTGAGTTTGACAACCTGAAGCAAGGTGATATGCGTGTGGCCGAGTATGCTAGGCGGTTTTCTGCACTTCTAGTGTACATGCCAGCTGTGGCGAACCAGGAACGAACGAAGAGGAACAAATTTCTGAAGGGCTTGAGACCTGACCTGTATCGGATGGTGCTGTCTGGGTCTCCGGCGACGTTCATGGATGCTGTGAACAATGCAGTGGATATCGAGTAGCAGCGCGCGGCCTTGTGCCGCGCGCGACGTTGGCGGCGCCCAACCGCGCGCGATATGTGGCGGCGGCCGCCGCCGTCCTGCGACGATCTCCGGCAGATTGTTGCGACGGCTGAATTTTGCTTCTAGGTTTTGCTCGGGCCTGTCCCGGGTAGCCCATGAAGTTTTCGGGCCGATATCCGATGTCGGGCCGATTTTGGTCGATTTTGAAAATTTGAGATTTTTGGGCCTAAAATTGTTTTGGCCCAATATAATGCAATTAAAATGACAAAATGCGATTTTAATTGTAAAATATGATTTTTTAATGAAATATGATTTTGTTGATTAAAATTTGATTTTATCGACAAAATACGATTTTATTATAAAATGCGATTTTATGATTGAAATATGATTTTGCGATAAATAATTTGATTATTTAATATATGCATGTTAATTAGATTATCTGCATGATTGGGATGATCGAGAGCCATGCCCCAATGTGTTAGGTGTATGCGATAGGTTTTTTATGATTTCGGTTGTTTTAATATTGTTGATTATCATTTATTTAAAGTGGGCCTGTTTGTGGCCCGTTCCCACCCCTTAAAATGTATCCCTTATATGTCATGGAATTTAAATGTAAATTACTAGACTTAGTGGGAGGACTTTTGAAGATGGTGGGCCCGATTACGATCAAAGATATTGAAGACCGAAGATCTGTAAAACCGGAAGCAAATGTAATAGGATTGCATTGCATATTGCATATCACCTAGGATTGGACCCATGTCCGTGATTGGCAACCACGGACCGCAAAGCTCTCGCGATCGATCATCCCAATGCTTATATATGTGATATATAGTTAGTTGAATCCGCATGTTTTAAATATGATATAAAATATACTGCATGAGACCAAATTTTCGAAAATAAAATCCCTCGTTTTAAATATGATTTAAAACTAATATCAAGATAAAAGTTTATTCTATAAACTAAAGGAAATTTAAATTTGTTTAAATTATCCCTACCTTCCATCAATAATGGGTGTATGCCGATGCTACCCGTATACATGGCCCGGCTCATATTATTGAGGGGGTCATGTATGTCGGAAAGCTGTCCACGTCATTGACACTCGTTGTGAGTTCGGTTGGAACTCCCTTTAACGTTGGCTCATATTATTAGGGACTTTAATGGGACCGTCCTTCACGACTCAACATTGATGGGTCATCTTGACACGTGATAGTAAACGGCGTCATATTATTCGGCACTTACTGGACGTGAGGTGAATACATGGAGGTTGCACCAGTTGCAATCGGAAACTACCTTTTGGGGGTCATGGATGACTGATATTATTCGGGTCCATGATCGCTTGATTGGGCTCCGTGTACCCACTAAAGAAACTTGCTTTCTCGACTTCATTAGAGGGTGACGAAATCGTTAAAATAGTGGGAGGGTAATTCATAAAACTTAACGACCTTATTTTATGTCTTAGCGATTATTTTATATATAAGTAGTATGATTGTCTGTTTTCTTTCAGTATTACTGCTTATACAATGTCTTCGTTCAAAAACCACTCGCTGCTATACTGGATAGCAACAAGTTCATCGGTCTGAACTACCAAGACTGGCTCCGCAACCTCAACCTTGTGTTGGCTTCGGAGAAACTTCTTTATACGATAGAGAAGTCCCCTCCGAAGGAAGCCCCTGCCGATATCAGCCCTGAGGAGCTGGTTACGCTTAAAAAATGGTGGGACGACGAGGTTAAAGCTCGATGCTATGTGATGGCGTCGATGTCCAATGAAATGCAACGGCGCTTTGAGAAGAAAAAGTATGCTGCTGACATATTTTTTCATCTCAAAGAACTGTACGGGGAGAACTCTAGACATGAGAGGTTCACGACTGTCAAGGAGCTTTTGACGAGCCGCATGCGCGATGGGACTTCGGTCCGTGAGCATGGGGTTCGTATGATTGGGCTTGTTGAAAAGCTGTCGGGCCTTGATATCACACTTCCACACGAGCTGTCTGTGGATGTGCTTCTCCTCTCACTGCCTGCTGCTTTCGACCCCTTTGTGGTCAACTTCAACATGAACAAGCTGGCAGCCACCCTTGAAGAGTTGGTTAACATGCTTGTAGTGTTCGAGAACCATAAAAAAGGACAAGCCTTTCCTCCTCATGGGCTCTTCTTCCTCTGCGAAGAAGGGGCCCAGACGCAAGGGAAAGAAGCGTTCTGCCCCTGCGAAGGAGGAGAAGCCCACCAAGAAGCCAAAGGCAAAGGCTTCCAAGCTAAACAAGAGCGAGGATTTTTGCCACCACTGCCACAAGCCTGGGCATTGGAGGAGGAACTGCAAGGAGTACCTCGAGCAGTTGCGAACTGCAAAAGTTATGTTCTACATAGAAATAAATATGTCTCTAAATTCGACTTCTTGGGTACTTGATACCGGATGTGGATCACATATCTGCAATGATTTGTAGGTGATGACAAGAAGCCGACGTCTTAGAGAGGGTGAGACCCACTTTAGGCTTGGCAATGGAGCAAGAGTTGCTGCAGTAGCTATAGGAGATGTTTATTTATTTCTGTCTTCTGATTTTAAGTTGTTATTGAGAAACGTTTTGTTTGTTTCCGAATTAATAAAGAACATTATTTCTGTTTCTATGCTTGATAGTGATGGATATTCTTGTATGTTTGCTAATTCGATTTGCAATATTTACAAGAATGAATGTTTAATTGGAATTGGGGAACGCGAAAGCGATTTGTACACCTTAAAATTAAAAGACGTCCCAACTCGCGATGTCGAAGCACATACAACAACGATTAAAAGGAAACACGATAACTTAAACCCAGCACAACTTTGGCACGCTAGGCTAGGTCATATTTCTCTAAGTAGGATGAACAAGTTAGTTAGGAGTAACATGTTTGATCTGTCAGACATAACTCCCTACCGACTTGTGAGTCTTGTATTAAGGGAAAGATGACTAAGCAACCCTTCAAGGGCAAGGGTGAGCGTGCTCAAGGCCTATTGGATTTGATCCACGCTGATGTGTGCGGCCCGTTTAGTATTGGTACTAAATATGGTCACACATACTTCATCACCTTTACCGA
>KQ989076.1:92599-108340 GCA_001598015.1 Dorcoceras hygrometricum | reverse complement strand
TTTTACAGATCTTCGGTCTTCAATATATTTGATCGTCATCGGCCCACCATCTTCAAAAGTCCTCCCACTAAGTCTAGTAATTTACAATAAATTTCCATGACACATAAGGGATACATTTTAAGGGGTGGGAACGGGCCACAAACAGACCCACTTTTATAAAATGATAATCAACAATATTAAATACAACCGAAATCGCAAAACCTAAAGCATACACCTAACACATTGGGCATGGCTCTCGATCATCCCAACCATGCAATCAATCTAATTAATTTCATAAATAAAATAATCAAATTATTTATCGCAAAATCATATTTTAATTGTAAAATCAAATTTTATAATAAATTCGCATTTTGTCGATAAAATCAAATTCTAATCAACAAAATCATATTTTACAATCAAAATCGTATTTTGCAATTTTAATTGCATCACATTGGGCCTAAAACAATTTTGGGCCCAAAAATCTCAAAATCTCAAAATCGACCAAATTCGGCCCGATATCGAATATCGGTCCAAAAACTTCACGGGCTGCCCGGGACAGGCTCGAACTAAACCTAGAAGAAAAATCAGCCGTCGCAACGACGCCGGAGATGTCGCCGGACGGCGGCCGCACGGCGGCGGCTGCCGCCAACCTCGCGTGCGGAACTGCGCAAGGCTGCTGGCCCATTGGCCGGCCAGCGCGCGCCCATCATGCGCGACTATCGCGCTGCCGCGCGCGCTATTCCGCGCTCAAGTTGGCGCCGCCGCACGCTGCGGCGCATGGCTGCCGAATTTTTATTTTTATTTTTTTTGATTTGATCGATTTAAAAATTTTCAGATCCATGCAATTCAGGCAATGATGTATTGAAGGATCCGAGCCTTGCTCTGATACCACTGTTGGAAAATAGCGGTGGCGGATCCGGATCCCGTCTCCCGGCGACGCAGCGGAAGTTTAAAATTAAGCGCCGGGATACGTTCAATACAATAAAATCAATACTATAAACCATTCATAGGATGATTTTCGGGGTGTTACCTTGCTGGCGTCTAGGCGCCTGGCTCCAACCAGAATCACAGGGAAACTGGCTCTTGTCGATTGACGGCGGTAGATCGTCAATCAGGTCCACGACCGGAATCGATCTTCCTCCAATCAGCCTGCACTAGAAAGCTGATGGATTTTATCACGAACGGAATCACCTCATCACACTGATCAGAACAAGTCTAATCACGCGAAGATCGGACGGCGGCGGCGCGGCGGTGGGCGGCGGCCGTGCGTGAGGTTGGTGGAGGAGGGGCGGCGTCTTCTCAAGATTGGAGGCTAGGTTTAGGTTGTAATTAGTGTAGTGATTAAGCCTTAGACACAACCCATAAATATAAGTCATTCATGGGCTTGAACCGACCCAATGGACTTGGGTCCAACCCAGGTCCATGTGAACATTCGGTTCGTTTAATTCACTGCGGTTTCATCATAACTTCGATCGACGATCAGATCGGACCGACCGACTCATTTTCTAAAACTGAAAATTATGATGTGAAATACAATTTTTCAGATACCTAGTCCAAAATGACAGTTTTGCCCCTCAACATTGGGAAATCGTAATTTCACCCCTGTTGAGTTTTAGGAAGTCGCACTCCCTAAAATCCTCTTCCTATGCTCAACATATTGAGCTCAGTTTCCGTGCGGGAATCACGAATCCAGTACTTGTGTGACCCTCAATGGTTCAGAGATACAGCTAGCCGTGGGCCCACAAACATTGTGGCTCCGAAATCATAATTTTGGACTTGCTCAACGGATCATGGTAAAGCGCCTAGCAACATCGCCCCATGATCCCCTAGGTATCACTGATAGTGCCTGAAAGAACCAGTTGGTCGTGGTTAGCGTACAGTACGGTCCTTTCAACACATATATCACGATCAGATCAACGACCATTGGTATATCGAGAGTCGCTAAAGATCCGATAGCTATGCATACATCTTGGAGATCGAATAGTGACATCGCGAGTGTAACTAGGTAAACCTATTTACCTAAAAAACTTCTACTACTCTGGCCAGAGATTTATACACTATTATCCCCTCAGATAGCATAGGATATCCATGCATGTAAGCGAGCGGTGAATCCTCGACAACGAAGTATCGACTCCTACATGCATCGGGATCTCACCCAATCCCGCCGCCTAATGACCCCAAGTGAGTAGGCAAACGGGTCAAATTGAGACGCCTATCATGTAGAGTTTCAATGACGTTTCGAGTCGTGAGGACTAATCAGTACAACCAAGACCTCGGACTTATCCACTCGACAAATGGTAACCACTTGGAAAGTCCGAACGAGGGTAGTTCGATAGATCACCAGGTCACTATATATCTGCATGCTCAGAACATCACAATGTTCCCTACCAATGAAACATGTTATTTCGCATCACAGATACTAGTCTCAAGCTCGGGCGGCCTTATCCTCATGATAGCCGTCGTACCCACTATCACATCTAACATACACTATGGTGCATTCTAGGTCTTTATCCAACACAATTGTTAACATCATATAAACATAATGAAGATAAAGAATGCCATAAACAAATGTGAATATCATATATAAAGATTGTCATATACAAGAGTCTATAAACCCACACGCCACAAGTTGGCTAGTTGGGCATCTACTCTAACAGCAATAAACAATTTTACTTGCTGAGCTGAAACGCAATGAACAGATGGCCTTGGCTGGAAATCTTCTCAAGCACACTCTACGAGCTTCTGGTTTTAAAAGAGAATAAATGATTTTCTTGGAAAAAATGAGATCTAGAACTCACGCAAACAATCATATATGGGAGTATGATTTGTAGTAGGTGAAAGGTACAATGATTAAGAATGAGTTATCATTCAAAATCCTTGCAAAATTGATAAAAACTCCCTACTACTATTTTAATTTGTAAACTTTCTACACCATTTTTCTCCCATCTGAAATACTGCTCCAGCTCGGGATTGTGCTTGGGGCGAAATCCTTCTACAAACCATCTGGGTCGTGCTTCTAAGATGGAAGAAACGAAATCAGCTTAGATAATTGAAACTAGCTTGAAATGAAATCTGGACGTTAGAACATCAAAACAGCCCTTAAAATAAAAAGGCTAACAATTGTGGTCCTATGGATTTTGAAGCGTTACAACTCAACCCTCCTTACTGAAATTTCGTCCTCGAAATTTACTTACCAAACAGCTCTGGGTAGAGACTACTTATATCCTCTTCTGTCTCCTAAGTTGCTTTCCGCTCTGTTTGATTAGACCACTGCACTTTAACCATCGGGATGCTACGATTTCTTAATTTCCTATTCTCTCTACGAAGGATCTTCTCTAGTCTTTCTTCATAACTTAGATCTGGTGCAAGTTGGATTGGTTCATAAATTAAAACATGCGACGGGTTGGGAACATATTTCCTCAAAGCTGATACATGGAAAACGTTATGCACCGAGGACAGATGTGGGGTCAATGCTAGTCTGTAAGCCAGCATTCCTAATTTGTCCAAAATCTAGTATAGACCAATGAACCTTGGGCTGAGCTTACCCTTCATCCCAAATCTCATTACACCTTTCATCGGTTCTACCTTTAAGAACACATGATCTCCAGCTTCGAAACTCAGTTCACGGCGTCTGTTGTCAGCATAGATCTTTTGCCTACTCTGAGCTGTCCTCAATCGATCTCTTATCTTATTAATAGCTTCAGCTGTCTGTTCTACTATATCTGGTCCCAAACCATTTCGCTCTCCTATCTCATCCAAATGGATGGGTGTTCTCCACTTCCTGTCGTAGAGAGCTTCGTAAGGAGACATCTGAATTGTGAGACCTGAAATGTAATTAATATTAATTTGTTGGAATTAATCGGATTTTAGAGATTTCTGGTGGTTTAGATCTCTGTTTGGAATTTTGGTTAGTATTTTCGGGTCAGATTTCTTATTTTAAACAATTCTGGAAGTTTTCGTATTTTTGAGTAGAGATCTGGTTGTGAGATCTGGTTTCGTGGTGAGAGCTGGTCGATTTGGTGAAATCCAGTCGTAGCGTGTTTTGGTAGCGCGAGATTCCTAAACACCATCGTTTTAGCGAAATCTGGATGCGTTGAGTTAAGTGAGAGCTGGTAGCGTGTTTGTATCCAGCCGATGATTTATTTTGTTTGTTGAGGACAAAACGGTAGCGTTTTGATTAGTTGGTGCGACGCCGTTTTGAGTGTTGCGTCTGGTACCAGCTGTTGGGATTGGTTCGCGTGTGCCTGCTGGTTGTCCAGCTGAGAGTAGAGGTCAACGATGGTCAACTATACTGTAGCTTGCGTCTGGTTTCCTGTAGCTTGCGGCTGGTATTGCGCGAGGGTTATCGACCTGATTTGATGACGTCAGCTATGCGACGCCGTTTTATTAAGTTGAAACGCTGCGTTTGGTTATTGCGTGAGGAAACCAGCCGATGGTTTAAGCGACCAGCTGGTGGCAGATTAGATGATGTAAGCAGTACGACGTCGTTTTGTTGAGTCGCTGCGACACCATTTTGATTAGCGTTGTTTGAGAATTCAGCAGTTGGTTTCTTTGCACCTGCTGGTTGTATTTTTTTAGCGTGCGTCGACTGGTTTTGTCGGCGGATGATTTTAACCAGCTTTCACGTGTGTATTTAAGGAAGACTTGGTCTTCAATTTGAGATACCAGATCCCATACTTAGTAAAATTCTCCAAATTGTCGACCTTTGTTTCTCGAACCCTAGTACTGTTCACCGTTGCCTTTATCCGGTGATTCCCGTCGTTTCCGACCGTTGTTTAGGACGTTCGATGTAGCGTTGGACTCCTCTCGAGAAGCTCGAGGCTGTTGTTGGCTAGAGCGAGATCGCGAAGTTGCTGTCTTCGGCCGTGTGTTGCGTCGTTGAGGTAGAACTTCGATCGTTTCCGACCGTTGTTTAGGACGTTCGATGTAGCGTTGGACTCCTCTCGAGAAGCTCGAGGCTGTTGTTGGCTAGAGCGAGATCGCGAAGTTGCTGTCTTCGGCCGTGTGTTGCGTCGTTGAGGTAGAACTTCGAATTGTTGTTGATATCTTAGTATTAGCCTTGTTTAAGCTTCCTATTAGTGGTATTGTTGGATTTGATCGCTGGTGGAGTGAATGACTCCCAGTCGTGATTTTCTGTGGTTGACCGTGACCTTTTGTGTTGAGCCTGAGATCTGTTGTGTGTATTTAGCAGGTTGAAATCCAGATATCTCGGACCTGTTTTATGGTAATTGTTGCACAGAAGTATAAGGTACGGATTTTGAGCTTGTAATTCAGTGTGGAACCTGGCTTGGATAAATTGCGAGATGGCTGTGTTTGGATTGCTGGGTGATGTTGTTGCTCTGTGTGAGAGCTGTGTATGTTTACCGTGTGTAATTGTTGTGTTGCACATGGTTATATGTTTGCTGTTCCAGCATGTTGCATAGACGCATTCCATTCAGCTATTGCAGACTTTGTTCCTTGTTGTCTCTCTGTTTTCTTACCAGGATGAGAGGGCGAGCGGTGATTCCGCACTCTCATTTCCCCTATGCGCCGAGTGGCTAGCTACCACAGTTCATAGGTTGGGTTGTTGATTTTATAAACTGGGATATATTTTGAGTATTGCATTATTTTAAATTATATTATTTTAACTCGTCAGGCCAAAAGCAAAAATTTTATCCGCTTTTAATAGCTTTCGCATGTGTTTGTGTGTGTTTACTCTGTTATGAGCAGGAGGCCTGACATGAATTGATGCTTGGAAGCTATTGTTGTACGTGAATTCTACCAATTGAAACTTCAAATCCCAGCTTTCTGAAAAATCTATGACACAAGCTCTGAGTAGATCTTCCAGTATCTGAATCACCCTTTCTGATTGACCATGTGTCTGGGGTTGAAAGGCTGTGCTAAAGGTCAACTTAGTACCCAAAGCTCTGTAGAGTCTTCCAATAAGCTGACGTAAATCTTGGATCTCTGTCATATACGATTGAGACTGGGTTACCATGAAGTCTTACTATTCTCTTATATACAGGTCGACGTATTTGCTCACATCAAAGTTGTCTTGACTGGTAAGAAGTGAACTGACTTGGTGAGTCGGCCTACTATAACCCATATAGAATTGTATCCTTGAAAAGTTCCGGGTAAACCAACCACAAAATCCATTGCAATACTCTCCCACTTCCATTATTGTATCGACAGGGGTCTCAGCATCCCAGCTGGTCACTGATGCTCTTCTTTGACCAGCTGACAGGTTAGGCATTCTGAAACAAATTTTGCAATGTCGTGTTTCTGGACACTAGTATAACTTTTGAAGATCTTTATACATTTTGGTACTCCCTGAGTGCATTTAGTACAGGGTTGTATGAGCTTCAATCATCAGATCTGCTCTCAATTTGTCCGCGCTGGTAACCCATAGTCTACCTTGATATCTAACAATTCCTCCAGCTGTGGTATAGAGATTTCTTCCCCTCTATTCATCTTGTTTCACCCACTTTTTCAACTATTCGTCCACCAGCTGCCCTTATCTAATCTGGTCTATCAATGAAGACTGGATGTTGAGAACAACTAGGGCCGCATTACTGTGATGGGGAATCAGATCTAGTCCAAAATTTTCAATCTCATATGCTAAGGGCCTCTGAGCTATGATCTGGGTCAATCCTATCGATTTCCTGCTAACATCATCGACCACTACATTGGTTTTTCCTGGGTGGTAGGTAATGGTGCAATCATGATCTTTGACCAGCTCTAACCACCTCCTCTTTCTCATGATCAGTTCTTTCTGGGTGAAGAAGTATTTTAAACTCATGTGGTCTATGAATATCTCACACTTCTTCCCATACAGATAATGTCTCCAAATTTTTAGGGCAAAAACCACTGCTTCTAACTCCAGGTCATGCGTAGGATAATTCTTTTCGTGATTCTTCAACTGTCGGGAAGCATACGCTATTACCATACGATACTGCATCAGTACAGCACCTAAACCCGGCTTGGAAGCATCTGTGTTGATAACAAAATTCCCTTGCACAGAAGGTATGGTTAGCACTGGAGCTTCTATTAATGCTTATTTCAACTTCTCAAAACTCTGCTAACAACTCAATCTTAACTTGTTTCCTAGTCAGCGAAGTCAATGGAACCGTTGTCTTCGAGAACCCTTGAATAAATCGTCTGTAGTATCCAGCAAGTCCCAAAAAGCTCCTCACATCTGAAACAGATCGGGGCACAGGCCAGTCTCGCACAGCTTCGAACTTAGCTGGGTCGACCTCTAATCCATCCTTAGAAATGATGTGACCTAGAAATGCAACATTCTCTAGCCAAAACTCACACTTGCTAAACTTAGCAAACAAACACTTGTCCTTCAAAACTTGTAGCACTATCCTAAGCTGATTGGCGTGCTCTGAGCTGCTCTTGGAATACACTAGGATATCGTCTATAAATACAATAACAAACTGATTGAAAAATGGCTGGAAAAATCTATTCATCAGATCCATAAAAGCAGATGGAGCGTTGAATCCAAAAGGCATTACTAAAAACTCATAATGACCATAACGTGTCCTGAATGCTGTCAAAATCTATTCATCAGATCCATAAAGCAGATGGAGCGTTGAATCCAAAAGGCATTACTAAAACTCATAATGACCATAACGTGTCCTGAATGCTGTCTTATAGATATTGGCCTCTTTGATCTTAAGCTGATGGTATCCAGATCGCAAATATATCTTGGAAAACACTGCTGCTCCCTTCAATTGGTCGAACACTTCCTCAATCCTAGGCAGGGGGTACTTATTCTTAATGTTAAGATTATTCAGCTCGCGGTAATCTATACAAAATATTAAGCTCCCATCTTTCTTCTTAACGAACAAAACAGAGGCTCCCCAAGGTGATATACTGGCTCGTATAAATCCCTTATCCAAAAGATCTTGAATTTGTTCTTTCAGCTCTTTCATCTCTGTAGGAACAAGCCTATAGGGCGGTCTGGAAACAGGGGCTGCTCCAGGTACTAAATCGATAGCAAATTCTAGCTCTCTGTCTGGAGGTATTCCACTGATGTCATCTGGAAACACTTCTGGAGACTCATTTACTATCTTCACATAAGCTAGCTCGGGTTTACTAGTATTAGATAAGGATGACAAACTGGCTAAATATCCCACTCCCCCTTTCCTCACACAGCACTGAGCTTTCAAGGCTGAAATAACGTGAGGGAACTCGTCTAAGCTGGTTAGTTTGAAAAGAAAACTGGGGTACTTTGGGTGGCTTGACAGTTACTGTCCTGCGCTTAAAATCGATTACTACCCCATACTTATATAGCCAGTCTACTCCAAAAATCAAATCAAATTCTGGCATGGGTAGAACAATCAGGTTAGCAGTAACTAAATGTCCTTGAAGTTCAAGCTCTAAATCACGATATATACTACGAGATACCAGCTCTTCTCCTGAAGGTACAGTTACACAATAGCCTATGGACAGTCGTTCCGACTTACAAAGGTAACTTCCTAGCAAAATATTCAGCTATAAAGGAATGAGTTTCACCCGAATATAACAGGGCAAAATAGTACATACCAGCAATGAAAATCTTACCCGTAACAACGGTAGAATCGGGGTTGGCTTGCTCAGCTGTCATGACGTAAGCTCGACTGGGCACCAGTTGTTTCGACTTTGGACAGAACCTGGAGATGTGACCTTGAGCACCACACTTGTAACAGCCACTCTGGCCAGCTCTACATTGTCCCAAGTGATTCTTTTGGCACTTGGGAAAATTTGGATTGTTGTCTCCAACTGGTATTGCACTAATAGCATGAACTGATAACGGTTTCTGTTCTTGGGGTCGCTGATGGTTCCTGTTCTGCTTCTTAAATGGTCTTTGGTCTTTTCGTTGGAAGGCCTGCCTCTTCTGTTGTCTCTCCTCTTCAACATCTTTCCAATCCCTTTAAACTCGCATGGCCTTTTCTACTACTTCTCTGTAAATTTTGGGCCCTGCTATCCTAACATTCATTCAGCTTGAATGTAGGCTTCAGTCCTTCCACAAAATGACCCAACTTCTCCTCGGAATCTCTTCCAATAAGAGGCACAAAATAGAAGCCTCTCTCAAACTTCTGAATATACTCCTGGGAATCATCATGATTTGGTCTCCTATTGTTAGAAGATTGGTTGTTGCCTCTGCCGGACTGTTCTACTAAAAGTTCTAAAAGTTGGGTAATACGAGCATTACTGTCTGGATTAGGTTCTTCTTCAGGGGTGCTTCTTATACCTCTCCTCTACCTGACATCTTAATCTATAGCCCGCAATCTACCACAAAAGACATCAGAACTCAAACGAGAAATGACTCTTAACATCTAGGTAGAACGATCGAACCGTGGCGCTTGTGTTGCTATACGGTTTAAAAGATTGGAGTTGCACCGTTACACCAGCTATAGCTCTTGGTAAAGCGGCAAGCGCTTGGTCCTACACATAACAACAAAACTCATAGATCAGGAGATGCAGATGGCGAGAACTGATCAAGACTGGGAAGTGTGTGTTTATCTCAGGACAATGCTCTGATACCAAGTTGTGACGCCCAAACCCATGGGAATCAACGGATTGGAGTAATTGATAATCGTAGGGAATATAAGGACTAAGTGTGAAATTTTGTAAGTTGTATTCCCTTACAAAAGCAGGTATACAAACAGATGACTCCAAAAGTAAACAATAGAAACAGCTTTGGAATATAAGAACTTCAGATTTCGATTATAAAATGAGATATTACAACTATTGGAACTCTATATGAATTCTCTATTGTTGTAATGGATCTTAATACAGTTTTCGTCAAAAGATCAAAAACAAAAATAGTGCTGGATTCACGGAAACGTTGGCCTTTTATAAACACACGCAACCCCCAAATCTGGTTCAGCTCGTGCCACCGACATGTCCCTGAGTTGCATCAACTGCATCAGGAAAACAAGTGAGCCTAGGGGCTCAACAAGTAAACCTGAGGATAACAAAGTCATATAATGCAGGAAAAACTGAATCATGATAGATAAATTAAAGGAAGTCATTTGAACTGAAATCTTGCTAATAAAAAGATAGATCGGACAACAGATCTGAATCGCGCTTATATACTGAGTGACTTATGGCCTAGAAGCTCTCTGTTGGTCCTGGTGCTTGCTAGCATCTTATCTGAAATCAGTAACTTTCTTGTGAAGGGATATTATAGTCATACCATAATCTTGGTCCCTTCCTGGTTGACTGGGTCCTCTATGCCATAAGTCTAAAACTGAAAGTTACTTCCTTTAATTCAATGAAATAGCTATTATACATTGCTTTTGATCGAAGATCGATCACTAAAACTGGTAGTTCACTGCTATGAAACTCATTTTATCTTTAAATATTTTTACTGAGTGTACAGCTGGCTATGAGCTGATGGTAACAGAAACCAGCTCGGAGGAGAAAATGACTTATGAGCGCAAAACAGATTTGGCTAAAGAAAACAGATCACAAGCGTAAAGAATAGCTTTGGCAACATAAAACAGATCTCGGGTGTGAAAATAGATCACAGGAATGAAGAAAAGCTTTGGCTAAAGAAAATAGCTTACAAATAGGAAAAACAGATCTGGTTATAAAAAAACAACTTACGCGTAGTAAAACAGATTTGGTTCTAAGAAAACAACTTACGCGTAGTAAAACAGTAACATAAGCTTCCGAGCAAGAATTTCAGCTTGGAAGGTCACTCATCTTTGAGAAACCCAATCAGAAATCACGCAGTCAGGTCAAGAAAATAGGCCATATATGCTTAGAAAACGAAGGTACTGCCCCAGCTCAGACAGTCCCTAAACAAACTAGCTCAACTTATCCAATCTAAACATAGTCCCGATCAAACCAGCGTCACCTATCTGTTCAGAGTCAATGTCCAGAACCTTTACAGCACATGGGAAAACAAGAAACTTCTCTTGGATCTTACTTGAAATCTACACAACTCAGCATTTTGAAAACACAACTGTTTTGCTAAAAGATAACTGGTGAGTTTCCTCAAAACTATAGTATCAAGCAGTGAATCCATAGCTTATACATGAACATGAACTGACTGAAACATGCATCAGGCAAGCATACAATAGAAAACAACTAAGCATAATATATGTTTTCCAAATGCAGCAAGAATCAATTTTACTTGCCTGAGCTGAAACACAACGATCAGATGGCCTTGGCTGGAAATCTTCTCAAGCACACTCTGCGAGCTTCTGTTTTTAAAAGAGAATGAAAGATTTTCTTGGAAACGAAATGAGATCTAAAACTCACGTAAACAATCATATATGGGAGTATGATTTGTAGTAGGTGAAAGGTACAATGAATAGGCATGGGTTATCATACCAAATCCTTGCAAAATTTATAAAAACTTCGTACTACTATTTTAATATGTAAACTTGCTACACCATTTTTATAAAAAACAAATCTCCAATCCGAAATCATTTTATTTAAAGAAAACTGATCCAGCTCGGGATTGTGCTTGGGGCGAAATCCTTCTACAAACCATCTGGGTCATGCTTCTAAGCTGGAAGAAAAGAAATCAGCTTAGATAATTGAAACTAGCTTGAACTAAAATCTGGATGTTCGAATATCAAAACAGTCCTTAAAATACTAACAAATTGTGGTTCTATGGATTTTGGGGCGCTACATAAGGCCTCCTCAATTTTAAAATACAATAAAGTCCATTAAAACGGTATAGGCGAAAAACGGGTTCCCCTCAATAATAATCATAAAAACCCCAATTTTCGGACATTGCTGCTTGAAAATAATAAATATGCTCTTAAAAATCTAAGGGCTTAAAAATCTCAAATAATTTGCATCTCGGTCGTCCCTAGTCTCATCCACGCGTCCTGAACTCAAACAGACTAAAAACATACATGCATGTCATGAAATAATAAAACAGTCATTAAATCACATAAAATAGCATAGGATTTTCTAAAATATTTTTCCCCTTAGTCATGCACTCATTTTCACGTAATTAGGATTTTCTGAGCGTCAAAATGACCTAAGGAGAGCTTTCGTTCACACTTCACCAGAGGAAATGAGAAAAAGCAGTAAAACAGGGGTTTAGAGTTGAGAGAACAGCTCGCAGTGAAAAAGTGGTATAATAGACCAACTGGAAGACCAACTTGGTAAACCAGCTCGAAGCAAATTGGTTCTACAGGTGTTATTGTACTAAAGATGTGAAGTGAACAAAATTGTTTATCTAGGATAGAGCAGATCAGTTTAGAGCAGATTGGAACAAATCAGTGTAGACCAGTTGAAGCAGTTCGACGCATAGATTGGATCGGGAAACCATCTAAGTAAAGACAACTTAGAAAAATTGAACTTCAGAATGTTTGAGGCTACATACAGATTGATGTGATACATTTGACTTCTCTGCATTGATGTATAGTTGTTGGAACTACTTTGAGCTAATTCTAGATATGCAGAGATTAGGTTCAAACTGAGGACGGTGCAGAGTTGCTAAAAAGGGTAATGCATTTAATGGAGATTTACGAACATCGTACATGTTTAAGTCACCGCAGGCTTTTCAATTTGGATACACTCGACGTGTCTACTGGTAAAATTTATTACCGATCCAAAGAGTATAAATAACCAATTAGATCACTTGTGAGAAGGTTATCGAACGAGTTACAAATCATGAGCTAAGAAATTACAAGCTTTCAAGGGCAAACTAGAACAGAGTTTTTCTGTCAGACCAGCTCACAGCCAGTGACACACGTACAGATTACTTATTCAATTCTTTGTGTCACACAATCTTCTGTGCACACACTCTGTAGTGTTGAGCCCTGATTGTAAATCATAAGCGAAGAGTGTTGAGTGATAGATTTGCACAACCAGCTTAGTGCTGAGTTCATTGTATTTGCGAACCAGATCGTGGGTCTGGATTCGTTGGTTGAGTGCTAGGAGTTTTTGCAGCTGCTGGCTGTTGGATCGGGTTTGTACAACTAGTTGTATAAATCAAATCTTCTAGTGGAAATCCTTCCCGTTGAGGAAGAAGGGGAGACATAGGAGAGTTAACTCCAAACTTCCAAAAACAAATCTCTTGATCCCTTATCTTTTACAATCACGCATTTATCTAACTGTTCACTGTTGAATCGTGTTCTTTCCACATAAAAACATTTTATTACACGAGACAAGCAATAACTGAGAATCCTCTAAGCTGGTAACTCAGCTTGTAGGTTTGCGACGAGCAGTAAAATCTTTTAAAATATATTTTTATTAAAATCAGCAAAGGAGTTCATTCAACCCCCCCTGAACTAAAGAGCTTGTTTATCGATCCTAAAAAGTGGTATCAGAGCGCGTATTCTCAGTGTTTGAATAGTTTGTTCATTTATATTACTTAAATATGTCGATTTCTCACAACAAGATTCCTATTTTTCCAAGGATGAATACGAATTTTGGAATATCCGGATGCAGTAGCACCTAGAAGCTCAATATGATGACATATGGTTCGTAATAAATAACGGGCCCATGCAGATAATGAAAATGAACACAGTTGTGGCTATAACTGCAAGTGCACTTAAGTGGATAGAGAAACCCAGATTGGAGTGGACCTTTGAGGATAAGAAGAAATCCTATCTGGATAACGTCGCCAAGGACATCTTATACAAGACGCTAGAAAATAAAATGTTTATCAAAATCCTGACGTGCACAACGGCGAAAGAAATCTGGGAGAAGTTGACCCAGATCAGTGAGGGCAACGAATAAACAAAAGAGAACAAGCTTACTGTGGCCCTCCGGAAATTCAAACTGATCAGGATGAAGCCTGATGAAACAATGACAGATTTTGATGAAAGATTTAGCTCACTAGTGATTGGGCTAACAAGACTTGGGAAAGAGTATAGCAACAGGACGCTGGCCCTGAAAGTGATGCGTGCACGACCCAAGTAATGGGATGTCAAGACCATGGCTATGAGGGAGTCCAAGGACTTGAACAAAATGGAGTTGCATGATTTGTTCGCCAATCTGAAGGCTTATGAGTTCGAGGTGGAAACGAGAGCGGAGTCTGAGCCATGTACGTCTCAACCAACCAGAGCTCTCGCTACTACAATTCCATAATATATTCCTGTTGGCGACAATGGCGGATCCGGATCCCGTTTCTCGGGGGCGCAGCGGAAATCAAAAAATGCCCCGAGAAACGTTCAATACATTAATTCAATTCAATAAACATTCATAGGGTGTTCATCGAATCGTTACCTTGTTGGCGTCTAGGCGCCTGGCTCCAACCAGAATTCGCAAGGAAATCTGGCTCTTGAATTGTAGGCGGAGGTAGATCCTCCTAATCAGGTCCACGACCGGAATCAAGATCCCTCCGTCAATCTGCACTAGAAGAACTGACGGATTTTACCACGGACGGAATCTCCTCAGCACGACGATCGGAGAAAGTCCGATCACGGGGCGGCGGCGCGTGGCCGGCGTGGGGCGGCGCGTGTGGCGGCACGGCTGTGGGCCCACAACCATTGCGGCTCCGAATCACAATTTCGGATTTGCCAATCGGATCATGGTAAAGCGCCTAGCAACATCGCCCCATGATCCCCTAGATATCACTGATAGTGCCTGCAAGAACCAGTTGGTCGTGGTTAGCGTACAGTACGGTCCTTTCAACACATATATCCCTATCAGATCAACGACCATTGGTAAATCGAGAGTCGCTAGAGATCCGATAGCTATGCATACATCGTGGAGATCTAATAGTGACATCGGGAGTGTTACTAGGTAAACCCATTTATCTAAAACACATCCAGTACTCTGGCCACAGATTTATACACTATTATCCCCTCAGATAGTATAGGACATCCACGCATGAGAGCGAGCGGTGAATCCTCGACAACGAAGCATCGACTCCTACATGCATCGGGACCTCACCCAATCCCGCCGCCTAATGACCCCAAGTGAGTCGGCAAACGGGTCAAAGTGAGGCGCCTATCATGTAGAGTCTCAATGACGTTTTGAGTAGTGAGGAATAATCAGTACAACCAAGACCTCGGACTTATCCACTCGACAAATGGTAACCACTTGGAAAGTCCGAACGAGGGTAGTTCGATAGATCACCAGGTCACTATCCATCTGCATGCTCAGAAAATCACGATGTTCCCTACCAATGAAACATGGTACTTCGCATCGCAGATGCTAGTCTCAAGCTCGGGAGGCCTTATCCTCATTTTGACGGCCCAATCGACTTGGAACGAATTCAGAATACACAGTGACTATTAGATGTGTTTCATGATAGCCATCATATCCACTATCACATCTAACATACACTATGGTGAATTCTAGGTCTTTATCCAACACAATTGTTAACATTATAATAATAATGAAAATAAAGAATACCATAAGTAAATGCGTATTTAATAAATAAAGATTAGTCATATACAAGAGTCTATAAAACCCACATGCCACAAGTTTGCTAGTTGGGCATCTACTCTAACAATCTCTCACTTGCCCTATAGCCAACTACTCATCAGATGCAGTCGCATTGTTTCGCGATGTTTTTCAAACAACGGTCCTGGCAAGGGCTGTAGGGGATCCGGATCCGCACCCCGGCAGGTGCGGAAGAACAATAAATTTAACCGGGATGCGATCAATACGAAGAACAATTCTATAATGTATCAACATACAACGGTCCTGGCAAGGGCTGTAGGGGATCCGGATCCGCACCCCGGCAGGTAGCGGAAGAACAATAAAATTTAACCGGGATGCGATCAATACGAAGAACAATTCTATAATGTATCAACATACATAGGGTGTTTTAACGAGTTACCTCTCTGGCACTTGTGCCTGGCTCCAACC
>KQ989076.1:0-69511 GCA_001598015.1 Dorcoceras hygrometricum | reverse complement strand
AGCATACACCTAACACATTGGGCACGGCTCTCGATCATCCCAAACATGCAATCAATCTAATTAATATGCATAAATTTAAATAATCAAATCATATTTGATATTTACCCACAAAATCATATTTTAATTACAAAATCGCATTTTATAATAAAATCGTATTTTGTCGATAAAATCATATTTTAATCAACAAAATCATATTTTAATTATAAAATCATATTTCATAACCAAAACCTATAGCATACACCTAACACATTGGGCACGACTCTCGATCATCCCAAACATGCAATCAATCTAATTAATATGACATAAATTTAAATAATCAAATCATATTTGATATTTACCCACAAAATCATATTTTAATTACAAAATCGCATTTTATAATAAAATCGTATTTTGTCGATAAAATCATATTTTAATCAACAAAATCATATTTTAATTATAAAATCATATTTCATAACCAAAATCATATTTTGCAATTTTAATTGCATCAAATTGGGCTTAAAAACTATTTTAGGCCCAAAATCTCAAAATTTTTTAAAATCGACCAAAATTGGCCCAATATCGAATATTGGTCCGAAAACTTCATGGGCTGCCCGGGACAGGCCCGAACAATACCTAGAAGAAATTAGCCGTCGCAACGCTGCCGGAGACATCTCCGAACGGCAGCCGCACGGCGGCGACCTCCGCCACATAGCGAACGGCACAAGGTCGCGCGCTGCCGCGACTTGCACGGTGCATGGCGAGCGATGCGCCTGGCGGTGGCGCAACAATTGCGCGAGACCAGCAGCCACCGTACGCCTCCAGCATGCAACGACCCTCGGAAGATCGCATCATGCGCGGCCATCGCGCGATCTCGCGGGCGCACATGCGCGGGTGGGGCGCCGCCATGCGCGGCGGTGCCGTGGCCAATTCCAAAAAAAAATATTTTGTTTGATTTCAAAATCGAGATCTAGATGCAATTCAGGCAATAAATGTATTGAAGGATCCGAGCCTGGCTCTGATACCACTGTTGGCGACAATGGCGGATCCGGATCCCGTTTCTCGGGGCGCAGCGGAAATCAAAAAATGCCCCGAGAAACGTTCAATACATTAATTCAATTCAATAAACATTCATAGGGTGTTCATCGAATCGTTACCTTGCTGGCGTCTAGGCGCCTGGCTCCAACCAGAATTCGCAGGGAAATCTGGCTCTTGAATTGTAGGCGGCGACAGATCCTCCTAATCAGGTCCACGACCGGAATCAAGATCCCTCCGTCTATCTGCACTAGAAGAACTGATGGATTTTACCACGGATGGAATCTCCTCAGCACGACGATCGGAGAAAGTCCGATCACGGGGCGGCGGCATGGGGCCGGCGTGGAGCGGCTCGTGTGGCGGCGCGGCCGAGGGGAGGAGAAGAGGTGGGGGGCGGCGGCTCTATGCTTGGAGATAGGGTTGTGTGTGTTGTGATGCCCGAGTACAAGACTAGTATATAATTAAGTGATGGGCTTGAACCGGCCCAATGGACTTGGGTCAGGCCCAGGTCCATGTGAACATTCGGTTCAATCCTGTCACTACGGCTTCATTATAATTCCGATCGACGATCAGATCAGACCGATCGACTCAGTTTCCAAAACTAAATATTATGATCTGAGAAACAATTTTTCAGATCATCTAGCCCAAAATAGGAGTTTAGCCCCTCAACTTTGGGAAATCGTAATTTGACCCCTGTTGACTTTTAGGAAGTCGCACTCCCTAAAATCCTCCTCCTATGCTCAACACATCTCAGTTTCCATGCGGGAATCATGAATCCAGTACTTGTGTGACCCTCATTGGTTCAGGGATACAGCTAGCCGTGGGCCCACAACCATTGTGGCTCCGAAATCACAATTTCGGACTTGCCCATCGGATCATGGTAAAGCGCCTAGCAACATCGCCCCATGATCCCCTAGGTATCATTGATAGTGCCTGCAAGAACCAGTTGGTCGTGGTTAGCGTACAGTATGGTCCTTTCAACACATATATCCCGATCAGATCAACGACCATTGGTAAATCGAGAGTCGCTAGAGATCCGATAGCTATGTATACATCTTGGAGATCGAATAGTGACATCGCGAGTGTTACTAGGTAAACCCATTTACCTAAAACACATCCAGTACTCAGGCCAGAGATTTATACACTATTACCCCCTCAGATAGCATAGGACATCCACGCATGAGAGCGAGCGGTGAATCCTCGACAACGAAGCATCGACTCCTACATGCATCGGGACCTCACCCAATCCCACCGCCTAATGACCCCAAGTGAGTCGGAAAACGGGTCAAAGTGAGGCGTCTCTCATGTAGAGTCTCAATGACGTTTTGAGTAGTGAGGAATAATCAGTACAACCAAGACCTCGGACTTATCCACTCGATAAATGGTAACCACTTGGAAAGTCCGAACGAGGGTAGTTCGATATATCACCAGGTCACTATCCATCTGCATGCTTAGAACATCACGATGTTCCTACCAATGAAACATGGTACTTCGCATCGCAGATGCTAGTCTCAAGCTCGGGCGGCCTTATCCTCATTTTGACGGTCCAATCGACTAGGAACGAATTCAGAATACACAGTGACTATTAGATGTGTTTCATGATAGCCATCATATCCACTATCACATCTAACATACACTATGGTGCATTCTAGGTCTTTATCCAACACAATTGTTAACATTATAATAATAATGAAAATAAAGAATGCCATAAGTAAATGCGTATTTCATAAATAATGATTGTCATATACAAGAGTCTATAAAACCCACATGCCACAAGTTGGCTAGTTGGGCATCTACTCTAACAATTCCATGCTCTACCAAGAGCAGATCAGCAGAGGAAATGAGCAAGAATGCTATGTCCTTGTTCATAAAGAATTCGGGTAATTTATGCGGAAAAATAATTCTAAACCCTCCTATTTTGGTTCTCCCAAAAAGAATTTTAATTCTCCTTCTGATGGCAAGTGTTATAACATTGGCAGGCCTGATCACTTTATGACTGATTGCAGGAAGCCAAGGCTTGATGCGAAGAAACAACCATATCGCAGCACCAGCAAGGAGAAAATGGAAAAGATAATTTATCGAAAAAGGAGAACTGAGAAAGCTATGGTTGCAGAGGAAAATAAGTGTATGTGTTGACTCATATTCAGAAGAATCTAGCTCAGGAACATCCTCATCCAGTGACAGTCATGATGAAGTACAGTGTCTCATGGCCAATGACACTGACAAGGTATTCGATTTCTCTAGTCTGGAATTCACACGTGAGGACCTTGTTACAGCACTAAATTCCATGGTCCAAGAGTACAAGAAGCTTTCTCAATCATTCGAGGAAGTGAAAGCCGAAAAAGAGAGCTGTGCCAATAAAGCTGAGCTGGTTAGCTCAAACAATATGCAAGCTGCTCTATGTATGCTTGAATCTGAGAATGAGGAACTGAGAAGCAGGTCCGAGGAGATGATTAATGAGAATAAGCGACTTGCTGGTATAATAAGCTCCTGGACCAGGTCTTCTGATTCGTTGGATAAACTACATGGAGTTATGAAGAAATCTGGTGAAAAAACCGGATTAGGCTATAATAACGATGAAAGCAGTACAGCAGAACCAGTTGTACCCCAAAGTTGTAAAGGAGAAAGTTTCAAACCATGAACTTTGTAAAATCTGGTGTGTGATAGCCTGTAGGTCACAATCTAGTGAAACAAATAAAGCAGCTGATCCTTCGATCTGGAAAGGAAGATTTTGTTGGCTGGGGTATACTGCTCCTGATAAGCCTCGTGAAAGCTGGTTTAAGAGAAGAGTTGAACAGATAAAGGGTAAACCCAAATCTGGTGGAAGAAAACTAGACCAATTTTCTCGACCTTCTACAAAGGAAAGGCAGCATAGGCCAAGATACAAAAAGCCCAGATCACAAGGCCAGCATGCAGCATAAGCCAAGATACAAAAATCCCTGATCACAAGGCCAGCATGATGTGTATCAAACTCACACCAGATCAAAGAATACACAAGTATCACACATTTGCTTTGATGCACACACTGGTAAATGGGTTAAGATTATCCAAGTGTGGGTCCCGAAAGGTCTAATCAAACCTGGACCCAAATAGTCCAAAGGGTACCAAACTTTGCATTGTTTGTGATTGAAGGAACAACATACTTCCAGATTGGAGCAATCAACGTGGTATCTGGACAGTGGATGTGCGAGGCACATGACTGGAGATGTCAATCTGCTAACAGACATCAAGCAATGCAATGGACCCAAGATCATATTCGGTGATAACTCAAACGGTAACACCATGGGTAATGGTAAGCTTACCCATGGTAATTTTACTATCAACAACATTCTCCATGTAGAGAACTTGTGCTACAACTTGATTAGTATTAGTCAGTTGTGCGACAGTAACTATTCAGTTAAATTTTAAAAGCACGCATGCGCTATTTTGAATTCGGAAGGTCTGACCGTGATGGTAAATTAGTTGAATGTTCAGATCAACCGCACAAAGAACAAACATTCCTAGTAGCTGATTCTTCCAAGAGTTGGCTATGGCGCCAGTGGATGATGTTAGACAATTGTTTTCGCAATCAGGTGTTGGTCGGGTTTGGACCAGCCGTTAGTCGATGTGCTTGGCGTAGCCATCGAATTTGCCTAAGTGTTGGAATCAGCTGTTGGAAAGATATCAGACGTTGCGTGGGAGACGTTTGTTTGAGTACCAGCTGTTGAGTCAGTCGTTGGTGACATTTGATTTAGATGTGCGTTCTGGCAGTAGCAGTAGGAATCAATTGGAGCAGTAGTGCTTTGTTAGATTTCAGCAGTTGCTATTTCAGTCGTTGCGTTTTGATAAGCAGCAGCAATGCTGACGTGGATTTCAGTCGTTGGTGTATTAGCGCGTATCCAGCTGTTGCGAGAGACCAGCTGTTGCGTGTGATCAGCTGTTGGTATGCTAGTTGCGATGATCAGCCGAGAGTGCTAAGGGACTGAAGCGACAATGTTTTGTGAGCAGGAACCAGCTGTTGGTTTTGTTAGCGTGTTTCGTAGCGGGTAGCGAAACTACGTCGTTTTGATAAGTGGGAACGACAGCGTTTTGAGTGGAGTGCTTTGTACCAGCTGTTGGTTATGATAGAAATCAGCTGTTGAGAGATATCATGCGTTGTGGCTGTTGGTTTGTGAATCAGCTGTTGGTAGTGATGTGACGTGTTCCTCTGCGACATCGTTTGGATAAGTTGGTGCGACGTCATTTTTTTTAGTTGTTCGTTGTTTACCGATAGGCAAAAGCTGATTCGAGATTCCTGCTGGTTGCGGAATATTAGTTGTGACGACTGATTTTGTCGGTGGATCTATTCCTGTTTCTCGTAGCTGTTGAGTACCGTATTTATTAGAAGACTTGGTCTTCGATTTGGCATGAGATCCCATACTTAGGAATATTTCCCGATAGCAAATCTTCTCGCGATACCATAGTTACTGTTCATCGTAACCTTTTCCGTCCTATTTTCCGGTGGTAAACAACTCCGACGAGAGTGAGAGTGGTAGCGTTGGACTCCTCTCACTAGGGCGCGTCGTTCTATCCGGTGGTAAACAACTCCGACGAGAGTGAGAGTGGTAGCGTTGGACTCCTCTCACTAGGGCGCGTCGTTCTATACCTCTTTAGAAGGCTTTGGAGGAGCTGGAAGAGGATCGCAGGATCGCTAAGACATCTCCCTTGTGTAGTTTGCTAGTGTAAGCGTTCCTTGCCGTGCCGGTAGTTTCGTTGGGGTAAGTGAGAATTCTACCTTTAAGCTTTGTTAGAGCTTTTCGGTGAGTTAGGAAGGTAGATAAGCGCTGGTGGAGTTGTAGCTCCCAGCTGCTGTTGTTTTATGTTTCGGTCCTTGAGCAGTAGCTTGTGTTGGCTTAGCAGGTGACAAATCTGTGTTGCTCGGACTCCATTGTAGTGGCTGTGTGTGTGGTAATTGTAGCTCAGGAGCTGGTGAGGTACGGATGTTGAGATTATATTACGGCTGGAATTGGCATGGATGTTATGTTGTTTGCTGTGTGTGCATTGCTTCTTGTTTATATGCTGTTCAGCTGTTGCATTGCATACGCACTATCAGTTTCATTTCAGATGTTGTAGCCGTGCTTTGCTGTTGCTGTTCCATTTCTTATCAGGATGCGAGGGCGAGCGGCAATACCGCACTCTCATCTCCCAGCTGGTCTGTTAGCCCTCATGCGCCGAGTGGTTAACTACCACAGTTCATGGGTTGGGCAGCAGCAGGTTGAGTTGTTGTTGCATCTGGTATTCGGGTGTGGTGTAAAGATGAGCGGATAATTCCCGTGTGCTTGTACACACACCAGTGGCCACCATTCTTCGCAGAATTTTTTGTCAGCTGTTGAATTCCTTGGCTCTTGGTTGTAGCCTTCGACTGTTGCATTTCCCTCATGCATAGCATTAGCATTATATCTTTTGCTATTCATTGTTGTTTTATAGTTGCTCTCCGTGCTGGGGTTTGACCCCTAGGTCCCCCTGGGGCTGTTGTGTTGTTTGCCTATTTGTGGTTCAGGTTTTCCAGATTTTTTGTCAGCTGTTGAATTCCTTGGCTCTTGGTTGTAGCCTTCGACTGTTGCATTTCCCTCATGCATAGCATTAGCATTATATCTTTTGCTATTCATTGTTGTTTTATAGTTGCTCTCCGTGCTGGGGTTTGACCCCTAGGTCCCCCTGGGGCTGTTGTGTTGTTTGCCTATTTGTGGTTCAGGTTTTCCAGGTTATTCCGCTGGCCGTGGCTTTGACCCAGCTGGAGGTGCCCCAGGAGGTAGATAGAGTGTCCCAGTTATGTATAGTATTTATATGCACCGGTATCACTTTTTGTGGGATGTCCCGGGTGATGCTTAGATCTATATAGCTGGCAGTCTTTTGGTACTTGTGTTGTATTCAGCCGTTGGGCAAATTTGTTGTACTTGACTGTTGTGCTGGTGTAGCTTTATTAAACTGGGATTATTTTGAGTATTGTTGTATTTTAAATTACGTTATCTTTCTGTCAGGCCAAAAGCAAAAATTTTAACCACTTGTTAGTTGCTTCCGCTTGTTTTGTGTGTTTTGTCTCTGATGTGAGCACGAGGCCTGAAATTTTTGGTATCAGAGCTTAAGCTGAGATAAGCTCGATTTCTTTGATCACACTTGAGTCTAGGCACAGTGTCTTGTGTTACTTGTGCTTGACTATGTGACTTATGTGCTGCATATTGTTTGTGTGATATGTGATATCTATGCTATACTTGTTCTGTGTTACCTTATCCTGTTTAGTGCCTTCGTAGATGCCGCCTAGACGTAGGGGTAGAGGTAGAGGGCAGTTTCAGGTATCGGAAGGTCAGAACGAGGATCGGTGTAGTATTCCTATTCGTGGTCGTGGTGGCAAGTGGAGGATGAAGTTGACGACTTGACAACCCATGTGGAGAGCATGGAGATTGTCATGGCTAGGTTCCAACGGATGAGTCCCCAGATATTTAACGATGACGAGTCTAGCGAGGATGCGGATTCATGGCTACGGAACATCACTGGTTTGTACGATCGTGTTCAGTACGATAATGTGCTTCGATTGAGTTTGGCGACCTTTCAGTTGAGGAATAATGCGGAGCATTGGTGGCGTGGCGCTTCGAGGACGCTAGAGGAGACCGGTGTGGAGATTACTTGGGATAGCTTCTGTTTTGCCTTTAGACAGGAGTACGTCCCGGAGTCGTACGTGAACGCTCGTGAGCGAGAGTTCGATCGTTTGGAGCAAGGTACGATGTCTGTGCGAGAGTATGCTCGGTTGTTTTCTTCTCTTTTGGCGTATGTCCCGCATGTTGCTGGTCCGGAGAGGGCCAAGAGGACTAAGTTTATTGAGGGTTTGAATGAATAGTTGTATACTTTGGTTTTGTCGAGCAAACCAAAGAGCTATGCAGAGGCTGTGGATAGTGCAATCAACATCGAGGAAGGTCTGCGGAACCGGAGGTCGCGTGCTAGGTCTCAGGGTGCTCAGGGTGGTCGTCCCGCTGTTCAGGGAGCACAGTCTACCCAGTCTTCACAGTCAGCTCATCAACCCCCGCAGCAGCAGCAGCTGTCTCAGAGTGGTTCTAGGGCAGAGTTTTGTGGCTTCTGTGGAGGCAAGCATCTGTCGACTCCAGTGCGTTGGTATGCAGGGCTCTTGTAATATCTGTTGTCAGTATGGACATTTCGCGAGGGTGTGTCCGTCGGCTGGATCGCAGCAATACGCAGCCCCACCTCAGGGTCGAGGAGGATCGTCTAGGGGTCATTCCCCTCAGTTTCCGCAGCCTAGGGTTGGAGAGACGCTGTTTAGGCCGTTCCAGTTGCCTGGTCCGTCGCGTTTCGGACATTCGTCTCAGCAGCATTTCTCTGGACCCTAACCTGCTCAAGCGAATGCCATTACGAGGGAGCATGCGGAGGGCGCGCCGAGCGGAGTGATTGCAGGTAACTGTTCTGTCTTTGATTTTCCTGCACGAGTGTTGTTTGACACTGGCGCATCGCATTCGTTTATTGCTGATTCTTTTGTGATCGAGCATGGTCTGCATACCTTTCCTTTGCGCGATGTTGTGTCTATTTCTACTCCTGGCGGTGCGAGCTTGTACTCCCAAGAGGTTTTGCTGAATGGCATTCTGAGGTTTGGTGAGCATGTGTTGATGGCAAATGTGATTCGTCTGATGTTTTGGGATTTCGACTGCATAGTGTGAATGGACGTGTTGTCCAGCTATAGGGCCTCCGTGGATTGTTTCCATGGGATCGTGCGTTTTAGGCCTCAGTTCAATGAGAAATGGAATTTCTACGGTGCTGATTCTCAGTCGAAGATTCCGCTAGTCTCAACGGTGGAAATGTTCAGCTTGTTGTCGGTGGAGAACGCTGGTTTTATGATTTACGCGTTGGATGCATCTTCTTCTTCTTCGCATGTGCAGCTCAGCGACGTTCCAGTGGTGCGTCATTTTCTGATGTGTTTCCGGAGGAGATTCCTGGTTTTCCTCCGAGGAGGGAGATTGACATTAGCATTGAGTTGGTGCCTGGCACAGCTCCAATTTTGCGTGCACCATATCGTTTAGCGCCTGCTGAGTTGAGAGATCTCAAAATTGCAACTGGATGATTTGCTGGAGAAAGGTTTTATTAGACCTAGCATGTCGCCTTGGGGAGCGCCTATCTTGTTTGTCAAGAAGAAGGATGGCACAATGAGAATGTGCATTGACTTCCGTCAGCTGAACAAAGCTACTGTTAAGAATAAGTACCTGTTGCCAAGGATCGACGATTTTTTTGACCAGTTGCAAGGGTCTGCTGTGTATTCGAAGATCGATCTACGTTCAGGGTACCATCAGTTGAGAGTTAGAGATCAAGATGTTGTGAAGACTACTTTTCGTACTAGGTACGGGCATTTCGAGTTTCTAGTGATGCCTTTCGGGTTGACCAATGCTCCTGCAGTCTTCATGGTTTTGATGAATCGAGTCTTCCGTGATTTTATAGATCAGTTTGTGATAGTGTTCATCGACGACATCTTGGTGTATTCGAAGACTCCTTTGGAGCACAAGGAGCATTTGAGAGTTGTTCTTCAGATGTTGAGAGACTCGCAGCTATATGCCAAGTTCTCCAAGTGCGAGTTCTGGTTGGATCGCGTCATGTTTTTGGGTCATGTGATTTCGGCGGATGGCATATCTGTGGATCCCAGTAAGGTTGATGCTGTTTTGAACTGGGAGCGACCTAGGAATGTGTCTGAGGTTCGTAGTTTCTTGGGTTTGGCTGGCTATTACCGTCGTTTCATAGAGCGTTTCTCTAGTATAGCTAGGCCGATGATCCCTCTCTATTATTAACTTTATTTTGAATTTCAGTCAGGGTTCTGAGACCTGATTTTTTTAAAGCCCGCTGGCTTTTCTACTCATTTGAGTCAGAAAGACAAGCGGTTCGTTTGGACTGAGCAATGCGAGAATGCTTTTCAATTGCTCAAGGAGAAGTTGACTACTGCGCCTGTGTTGGCTTTGCCGTCTGGTTCAGGTGGCTTCGTCATTTGTTCCAATGCTTCACTTAATGTATTGGGCTGTGTGTTGATGCAGCATGGTCGAGTCATTGCGTATGCCTCTCGGCAGTTGAAACCGCACGAGACTCGTTATCCAATTCATGATTTGGAGCTAGCGGCTGTGGTCTTTGTGTTGAAGATTTGGCGCCATTATCTGTATGGCGAGCAGTTTGTGGTGTACTCGGACCACAAGAGTTTGCAGTATTTGTTTTTGCAGCCTGACTTGAATATGAGACAGCATATATGGATGGAGCTGCTGAAGGATTTTGATTGTGAGATCAAATACCAGCCTGGGAAAGCAAACGTAGTTGCTGACGCGTTGAGCAGAAAGGCTCAGGGAGATATGCTTGCGTCGCTATATATTGCTAAGGACTGTGAGCATCTTAGCACTACTGGTTGGAGGTTTTACCCGACTGAGGACTATGTTGTGGTTTCTTATTTCCAAGTTGAGCCGCAGAACATTTCGAGCATTAGAGCTGCCCAAAGGACAGATCCTTCCATCCATGAGTTAAAGTTGAAGGTCAGGGCAGGACAACTTGAGGACTATTCTGTTTCGTCCGATGGTTGTTTGCGTTTCCGTGGTAGGTTGGTTGTGCCCAACTTAATAGATCTTCGGGAGGAGATTCTTAGAGAAGCGCACTGCAGTAGACACAGTTTTCATCCTGGTGCACGGAAGATGTACCATGCGTTGAAACCGCACTTCTGGTGGGCTGGTTTGAAGAGCGACGTTGCTGGTTTTTTTGCTCGTTTCTTGAACTGTCAGATGGTTAAGGCTGAGAGGATGAGACCTGGTGGTCTGTTGCAGAGTTTGGAAGTGCCCCAATGGAATTGGGAGCACATAGCGATGGATTTTGTGTCGCATTTGCCTCGTTCCAGCAGAGGTTGCGATGCGATTTGGGTTGTAATTGATAGATTTTCGAATTCTGCACACTTTATTCCCTATGGAATGACATTTTCTTTGAGGAAAATGGCAAAACTGTACGTCGATTGTGTGGTCAGATTGCACGGTGTGCCTGTTTCGATCGTTTCAGACCGAGATCCAAGGTTTACTTCCAGGTTTTGGAAGAGTTTTCAAGCACCTTTGGGTACCAGATTGGCTATGAGTACAGCGTATTACCTCCAAACAGATTGCCAATCTGAGAGAACTATCCAGACGTTGGAGGATATGTTAAGATCTGTTGTGATGGATTTTGGTGGTAGCTGGAAAGACGGGTTGTCTTTGGTTGAGTTTTCCTACAATAACAGCTACCAAGTGACGATTGGTATGGCGCCGTTTGAGGCTTTGTATGGCAGAAAGTGCATATCGCCTGTATGTTGGGAAGAAGTGGGAGAGAAACAGTTGTCTTCCCCCGATTTTGTGCAGCAGATGAAAGATCACGTGGATCTGATTCGACAGCGGATGAAAGCTGCCCAGGATCGCCAAGCCAGTTACGCAAATAAGAGGCTTCTACCTCTAGAGTTCCAGGTTGGTGATCAGGTGTTCCTTAAAGTTTCTCCGTTTCACAGTGTTATGCGCTTTGGACACAAGGGAAAGTTAGCCCCTCGTTATGTTGGACCGTATGCGATTGTTGAGAGGATTGGCCCTTTGGCGTATCGGCTGTTGTTGCCACCAGAATTATCTTCCCTACATGATGTCTTTCATGTTTCCATGTTGAGGAAGTATGAGCCAGATCCGTCTCATGTGCTGAGAACTGAAGAGGTTGAAATAGATCGGACGTTGAGTTACGTTGATTATCCCTTATGGATCCTAGATAGAAAAGAGAAATAGTTGAGGAATAAAACCATTCCTTTGGTACTGGTGCAATGGAGAAAACATGGTAGGGAAGAAGCTACCTGGGAGTTGGAAGAAAAGACACAACGTGAATGGACGCATCTGTTTGCGTCAGTGTTGCATCATATTTCAGTAGTTGTTTGCTCAGTTATCTTGAACTCTTGGGTTCAGATGAGTTGTTCCTGGACTTGTTGATTTCGAGGACACAATCGTGTTTTAGTGGGGGAGAGATGTGAGACCTGTGTTTTCACGATCAGGTGTTGGTCGGGTTTGGACCAGCCGTTGGTCGATGTTCTTGAGTAGCCATCGAATTTGCCTAAGTGTTGGAATCAGCAGTTGGAAAAATATCAGAAGTTGCGTGGGAGACGTTTGTTTGAGTACCAGCAGTTGAGTCAGTCGTTGGTGACATTTGATTTAAATGTGCGTTCCGACAGTAGAAGTAGGAATCAATTGGAGCAGTAGTGCTTCGTTAGATTTCAGTTGTTGATATATCAGTCGTTGCGTTTTGATAAGCAGCAGCACTGCTGACGTGGATTTCAGTCGTTGGTGTATTAGCACGTATCCAGCTGTTGCGAGAGACCAGCTGTTGCGAGTGATCAGCTGTTGGTATGTTAGTTGCGATGATCAGCAGAGAGCGCTAAGGGACTGAAGCCACGATGTTTTGTGAGCAGGAACCAGCTGTTGGTTTTGTTAGCGTGTTTTGTAGCGGGTAGCGAAACTACATCGTTTTGATAAGTTTAACGACAGCGTTTTGAGTGGAGTGCTTTGTACCAGCTGTTGGTTATGATAGGCATCGGCTGTTGAAAGATCTCATGCGTTGCGGCTGCTGGTTTGTGAATCAGATGTTGGTAGTGAGGTGACGTGTTCCTCTGCGACATCGTTTGGATAAGTTGGTGCGACGTCGTTTTGTTTAGTTGTTCGCTGTTTAGCGATAGGCAAAAGCTAATGCGAGATTCCTGCTGCTGGGAAAACTTGGTTATGACGACTGATTTTGTCGGTGGATCTATTCCTGTTTCTTGCAGCTGTTGAGTAGCGTATTTATTAGATGACTTGGTCTTCGATTTGGCATGAGATCCCATACTTAGAAATATTTCCCGATAGCAAATCTTCTCGCGATACCCTAGTTACTGTTCATCGTAACCTTTTCCGTCCTATTTTCCGGTGGTAGACAACTCCGACGAGAGTGAGAGTGGTAGCGTTGGACTCCTCTCTCTAGGGCGCGTCGTTCTACACCTCTTTAGAATGCTTTGGAGGAGCTGGAAGAGGATCGCAGGATCGCTAAGACATCTCCCTTGTGTAGTTTGCTAGCGTAAGCGTTCCTTGCCGTGTCGGTAGTTTCTTTGGGGTAAGTGAGAATTCTAACTTTAAGCTTTGTTACTGCTTTTCGTTGAGTTAGGAAGGTAGATAAGTGATGGTGGAGTTGTAGCTCCCAGATGCTGTTGTTTTATGTTTCGGTCTTTGCGCAGTAGCTTGTGTTGGCTTAGCAGGTGACAGATTTGTGTTGCTCGGGCTTCATTGTAGCAGCTGTGTGTGTGGTAATTGTAGCTCAGGAGCTGGTGAGGTACGGATGTTGAGCTTATATTACGGCTGTAATTGGCATGGATGTTATGTTGTTTGCTGTGTGTGCATTGCTTCTTGTTTATATGCTGTTCAGCTGTTTCATTTCAGGAGCTGGTGAGGTACGGATGTTGAGCTTATATTACGGCTGTAATTGGCATGGATGTTATGTTGTTTGCTGTGTGTGCATTGCTTCTTGTTTATATGCTGTTCAGCTGTTTCATTGCATACGCACTATTATTTTCATTTCAGTTGTTGTAGCCGTGCTTTGCTGTTGCTGTTCCATTTCTTACAAGGATGCGAGGGCGAGCGGCAATACCGCACTCTCATCTCCCTGCTGGTCTGTTAGACCTCATGCGCCGAGTGGTTGACTACCACAGTTCATGGGTTGGGCAACAGCAGGTTGAGTTGTTGTTGCATCTGGTATTCGGGTGTGGTGTAAAGATGAACGGATAATTCTCATGTGCTTGTACACACACCAGTGGCCACCATTCTTCGCAGAATTTGTTGTCAGCTGTTGAATTCCTTGGCTCCCTTCCTTGGTTGTAGCCTTCGGCTGTTTCATTGTCCCTCATGCATAGCATTAGCATTATATCTTTTGCTATTCATTTTTGTTTTATAGTTGCTCTCCGTGCTGGGGTTTGACCCCTAGGTCCCCCTGGGGCTGTTGTGTTGTTCGCCTGTTTGTGGTTCAGGTTTTCCAGGTTATTCCGCTGGCCGTGGCTTTGACCCAGCTGGAGGTGCCCCAGGAGGTAGATAGAGTGTCCCAGTTATGTATAGTATTTATATGCACTGGTATCACTTTGGGTGGGATGTCCCGGGTGATGCTTAGATCTATATAGCTGGCAGTCTTTTGGTACTTGTGTTGTATTCAACCGTTGGGCAATTTGTTGTACTTGACTGTTGTGATGGTGTATCTTTATTAAACTGGGATTATTTTGAGTATTGTTGTATTTTAAATTACGTTATCTTTCTGTCAGGACAAAAGCAAAAATTTTAACCACTTTTTAGTTTCTTCCGCTTGTTTTGCGTGTTTTGTCTCTGATGTGAGCACGAGGTCTGACAGATGAACCATCTCAACTTCAAAACAATTGCAATCTAAGTAAGCGTGATTTGGTTGATGGTCTGTCCAAATTAAACTTTTCAAAAGATAAGATGTTCTATGCCTGTCATCGTGGTAAGAATTTAAAATCAACTTTCAAAACTAGAGGCAGTGATAAAACATCACGTAAGCTGGATCTTTTACACATGGATCCTTTTGGTCCAATACCCATAACCAGCTTAGGGGGAATGATGTACACCCTTGTCATTGTTTATGATTTTTCAAAATTTACTTGGGTGTTGTTCTTAAAATCCAAAGAACAAACTGCCGACCACCTGATCAAAGTTTTGAAACGTTTGAAAAATGAGCAATCTTGTAGTGTCAACCGGATTAGGAGTGATAGAGGAACTGAGTTTTTGAACTTTAAAATCTCCTCCTATGTGGATGACATTAGAATCAAACATGATTATCTGCAGCTAGAACATCTCAGCAAAATGGGTTAGCTGAGTGTCGAAATCAAACTTTAAAAGAAGCTGCCACAACTATGACGCTAATTCTGGTATTTCAAATAAATTTTGGGCTGAAGCAGTAAACACCGCTTTCTATACTCAGAACAGATCAATGATAAATAAGAGATATGGGGTTACTCCATATGAGATCTGAAATGGCAAGAAACCTAATATTTAATATTTCATGGTGTTTGGATGCAGATTCTTTATCCATATAAATGGAAAAAACGTAATTAAGAGTGTTTGATGTCAAATCTTATACAGGTATATTTCTGGGATACTTATCTATAAGCAGAGCTTATCGAGTCTTCAACAACAGGACATTAACTGTTGAAGAATCAGTGCATGTGCTGTTTGATGAAACCAGCTTCAGAACAACATCATCTTCCAAGCTAAATGATCTGTGCACTCGTTTGGAATCCACTAATCTGAATGAATCTAGTGAAGACGAGGCACAACACAAATGTCAAGCTGATGACCAGCTCGCTATGGATATGTCAATCAACGCAAACATTTGAGATGTTGTGCAGGCTGGTCTAGATCGTGATCAAACTGGTGGAGAACATGTGCATACTGATGTGCTTAATATAACTAGCGATTTTACAAAAAGTGGTATTCCAGTAGATCCAGCAGGAACGCAGGCGGAACAGAACGAAGCTTCAACCTCACATAGGCCAGGTCTTCGATGGAATAAAAATCATCCACCCAAGCTGGTCATCAGTAACCCTACTACCCCGTTAGGACACGAGGCCAGATGATAAAATAATATTTTTACTCTGCATTCTGTTGGGATAAATTTCAGAAGTTTTGGTGATGAAAAATAGACGAGAAAATAAAATCCATAAAAGAGATAAATTGGACCAAAGAGACAGTATCTGGACGAAGATCAGAGCAGGTTCCAGCTGGTCTAGGAAAAACCAGCTCAAAACATTAAGGACAAACTAGCAAAGGGAGTTTGATCAAGCTGGTTAAGGATTTTTGGGAATTTAAGGTCTGCTGATAGCAGCTGGAGTGATGAAGTAACCAGCTGGAAGACCAGTTAAGACAACCAGCTCAAAACATTTCAACCTCCTGAACCAGCTGGGGAGGTCGGCTAAGTCAAAGGCAGCTTAACAATATGAATTTTGGAATGCTAGAATCCCGTAAAACTCGATTTGAAACATTCGACATCTCTGCAGTGATGTGTAGTCGTTGGAACTATTTTGAGCTAAAATCAGATATGCAGAGATACGGTACAAACTGAATACGGCGCAGAGTTGCTAAAAGGGCAATGCATTTATTGGAGCTGTTCTTTCATAGTACATGCATTTAAGGCATCGCAGGAAATTCAATTTGGATGCATACTACATGTATTTTGGTTACATTTATTACCGTTGCATCCAAAGAGTATATATAGAAGATAAGATGTTGGTCCCTGGAAATAGGATCAAAAAGAAAGATCAGCAGCAAGAGCGCGTTTAAAAGGCTTTAAAATTTTGCTCGCTGCTGATAACACTCTTTGAGCTGCAATAGCTCGTTGTTCTTGAACATATAAAATCATCTGAGCACCGGAGACAGATCTGGTATGATTTAAAAATCATGCGGAAAATACCAGAACTGAATCCTAGATTTTAAAACAACTCAAACAGATTTATGTACAACATAAATCTGTTCGAGACTTGTGCTTGTGTGTGCTGCTGAAATGCTAGAATGCTAAGTGCTGAACTGTTTATGCGTGCAATGCGATGTGCTGAATTATAAACGTGCAATGCTAAAGTAAATGCTTGCTGAATGAATAACAGAACACGATACAAGACAGCATATTTGTTTATGGAAGTTCGGATATCAACATCCTACATCTCCCCTTCTTCCACCTCGGAAGGATCCACTACTTCGTAACTGCACATCAGCCGCAACTGTGTGACTACATACATCCACAAGAGTTTAACGTCTTCATGCTTGGACGGGATCTGTGAACATATTTCGAGATTCATTCACATAGAGATGTGAATGAATCCGGGTGTGTGAGATAGATACATTTAAGCTCTCATCTCTCTGTTTTTCTCACACACGAGGGAAATGCTCTAACAAGCTAATTCTAGCTACACTGTCAACTGCAATGAAACTCTCTCTCAAATGATTAGTTGACAGCTTCACTTCAGATTGTTTTCCCTCTGTTGGTGCACTGTGTAATCAATGAATATTTCCCACAGTATTGTAGATGCACCAACGTCGTCTCTCAACTGGACGACGACCAACTTCTTTTTTACACTCAGCAGAACACTTCTTCAAAGGGCGTCGCCTCCAATATATAGCCTCTGTTTGAAATATGGCCGTTAGATAGATTCCAAATCTGTTCAGCGCTTCATATGGCTAATTTGTCTTCTTTCCATATGCGTGCAAACATCCTCTGTAAATCGTACTGTTTCCCAGAATAGTACAAAACTTGTTCCCTTGAATTGAGGCAAATTGCACGACGAAATCTCAGCCATTGAATCTTTCCATCTTGAGCGTTGATGGCTGAATATTCTTCAACTGATTGTTCAACAGCTGTTCGCTCAGCTGTTGTTTATTCTTTGTTACAACACTTCGCGCAACAGCTGTTTCTTTGTCGACTGGATACTTTGCGCTACTGCTGAAGCTTCAAATACTGCAACTGGATAACTTGCGTCTGGATGCTTCAGCTTGCGACTGGATGCGTAGAGCTTGCGACTGGATTCTGTTCAGCGCTTCATATGGCTAATTTGTCTTCTTTCCATATGCGTGCAAACATCCTCTGTAAATCGTACTGTTTCCCAGAATAGTACAAATCTTGTTCCCTTGAATTGAGGCAAATTGCACGACGAAATCTCAGCCATTGAATCTTTCCATCTTGAGCGTTGATGGCTGAATATTCTTCAACTGATTGTTCAACAGCTGTTCGCTCAGCTGTTGTTTATTCTTTGTCACAACACTTCGCGCAACAGCTGTTTCTTTGTCGACTGGATACTTTGCGCTACTGCTGAAGCTTCAAATACTGCGACTGGATAACTTGCGTCTGGATGCTTCAGATAGATTCATCAGCAGTACTTATAATTGCTTCCTTTTCTTCTTCTTGAATAGTGACTGTTGATAGATTCATCAACAGTACTTATAAACGAAATCTTCTTTTTCTTCTTCTTCTTGCGACTGCTAACAGATTCGTCAGCAGTACTTATAAACACGACTGCTGATAGATTCATCAGCAGTACTTATAATTGCTTCCTTTTCTTCTTCTTGAATAGTGACTGTTGATAGATTCATCAACAGTACTTATAAACGAAATCTTCTTCTTCTTCTTCTTCTTGCGACTGCTAACAGATTCGTCAGCAGTACTTATAAACACGACTGCTGATAGATTCATCAGCAGTACTTATAATTGCTTCCTTTTCTTCTTCTTGAATAGTGACTGTTGATAGATTCATCAACAGTACTTATAAACGAAATCTTCTTCTTCTTCTTCTTCTTGCGACTGCTAACAGATTCGTCAGCAGTACTTATAAACACGACTGCTGATAGATTCATCAGCAGTACTTATAATTGCTTCCTTTCTTGCGCTTCCAGCTGATCTTCATCATCTGGAACTTAATCTTCAGCGCGCTTCTCTTTTCCTGTTCCAGCTGGTTCACTTTTGGCCTACGCCTGATTACAAACAACTGAATCAACTCTGGACGTCTCCATCGCTAATTCAACTGCTGATTCCTTGAACGCATTAAACCAACTGCTGATCGATATATTGCGAACCATCTGCTGGACAGATATAGCTGCTGCTGATCGTCTTCTTTGTGCCTAAAATCTGTACACTCAAGTAGAATTGTTAGAAACACAATAATAGGTTTTGTGTAATTCAAAACTTAATTAGGATCTGTAAAAACAGATCCAACATAAGAGGAACTGGGAAGAGGCTGGATGAATTACGGAATATAACGAGAGTATTATACATACGAGATTACCAGTTCTTCACAAAAGTATATTTCATTTTGAACCAGCCTGCACAAGTGACACATGCACAGATTTTCTATTTCCTTTTCTATGTCACAAACTCTTCTATTTACACACTCTGTAGTATCGAGCAATTATTGTAAAGCATAAACAGAGAGTGTGAAAGTGCTAGAGTAGCTCAACCAGCTTTGAGCTGAGATTGTTGTATTGCGAACCAGATCGTGGGTCTGCGTTTTGTTGAGTGTTAGACACACAGCTTGAGGGCTTAGTGTGCGGTGGTCTTTTCTAGGAGTTCTCGTGGCTGCTGGTTACAGGAGTGGGTTTGTACAAATGGTTATATAAATCAAAGCCTTCTAGTATAAACCTTCCCATCAAGGAAGAAGGGGAGACGTAGGAGAATTTGCTACGAAGTTCCAGAAACAACTTTGCTAGGAGTTCTCGTGGCTGCTGGTTATGGGAGTGGGTTTGTACAAATGGTTATATAAATCAAAGCCTTCTAGTATAAACCTTCCCATCGAGGAAGAAGGGGAGACGTAGGAGAATTTGCTACAAACTTCCATAAACAAATTTCTTGTCTACAACTTTTACATTCACGCACTTGATTAAATTGTTCAGCTGATTGTATCGTGTTCATTCCGCATAAAACTCATTTCATTACACGAGACAACAGTAGACATTGAGAACCTTCCTAGCTGGTAACTCGGCTGGAAGTTGGCTTCAAAGCTGTAAAAATTTTCGAAACAAATTTTCAAAGAAAAATCAGCAATGGAGTTCATTCACCCCCCCCCTCTGAACTCCCGATCTTGCTTTTCGATACTAACAAGTGGTTTCAGATAGGGTTTCTCAGTTCCTGAACAATTTATTCATTGTTACTTGTTAAATATGTCGATTTCTCACACTAAAATTCCTATGTTCTCTAAGGAGGAATATGATGTCTGGAAGATCCGGATGCAGGCGCACCTAGCAGCACAAGATGATGATATTTTGTTCGTGAATACCAACGAACCAATGCAAATACTAAAATTAAATACTGTTGTGGCAATAGCTGATGGTGCACCCCAATGGATCGAGAAACCCAGACCGGAATGGACTCCGAAGATAAAAAGAAATAAAACCTGGACAATGTCTCCAAGGAAATACTCTATAGGATGCTAGACAATAACATGTTTAGCAAAATCCAGACCTGCACAACTGCAAAGGAAATCATGGAGAAATGGACCCAGATATGTGAGGGGAACGAAAGACAAAGGAAAACAAGCTGACTGTGGCTTTACAAAAATTTGAGCTTATCAAGATGAAGCCTGAGGAGACCATGGCCGAATTTGATGAAAGGTTTAGCTCTCTGGTGATTGAACTGGCGAGACTAAATAATACATACAGCAACAGAGAGCTGGCCCTAAAAGTGATGCGAGCACTTCCCAAAGAGTGGGATGTGAAACTATGGCCATGCGAGAGTCGAAAGACTTAAACAAGATGGAGCTGCATGACTTGTTTGCCAATCTAAAGGAATACGAGTTTGAACTAGAAACGAGAGCAGAGGCTGATCCATCTACATCTCAACCAACCAGAGCTCTCGCCGCTACAGTACCAGAACAAAGCCCATGTTCCACCAGTAGCAGAACAGTAGAAGAAATGAGCAAGGATGCGATGGCCTTGTTCATAAGAAAATTTGGAAAATTCTTGCGGAAGAAAAATACTCAACCCCTCTCTTTTAATTCTCCCAAGAAAAATTTCAATACTCCTTCTGATGATAAATGCTATAACTGTGGCAGGCCTTGTCACTTCATGGTTGATTTCAGGAAGCCAAAAAGAGATGAAAAGAAGCGACTAGATCGCAGTGCCAGCAAGGATAAGAAGGAGAAGAAGATATATATAGTGAAGGGAGAACAGAGAAAGCCATGGTAGCTGAAGAGAACAAAAGATCTTGGGCTGATTCAGACTAAGAAGAATCAAGCTCTGAAACCTCCTCATCAAGCGAAAGCAAGGATTAAGTATAGTGTCTCATGGCCGATGACACTGAGGAGGTATTTGATTTTTAAAACCTTGAATTTACACGAGAGGACCTTGTTAATGCTCTTAATGAAATGATCCTCGAATAAAAAAGGCTTTCTCACTCATTCGAGGAAGTTAAATCTGAAAAAGAATGTTGTGCAACGAGCGCTGAGCTGATTAGTTCAAGAAATATGCAAGATTCTCTAAGTAAGCTTGAAACTGAGAATGCCGAATTGAGAAGCAGGTCAGAGGAGATGCTTTATGAGAACCAGCGATTGGCTGGTATAATAAGCTCCTGGACCAGGTCTTCTGCCTCACTACACAAACTGAATAGAGCTACAAATCCATCTGGTGATAGAATCGGATTGGGCTACAATAGCGATTAAAGCAGTACAGCAGAAACCAGCAGCACTGCAAGTCTGAAAAAGACAAAGTTTAAAACTATGAACTTTGTAAAATCTAGCACTACATAGCCCACAGAGGCGCAATCTGGTGAAGATATGATAGTAGCCAAGCCTTCGATATGGAAGAGTAGATTTTGCGGGCTGGGGTACTCTGATCCTGAGAAATCTTGGGAGAACTGGCTAAACAAAAGAATAACACAGAGGCAGGATAAACCCAAATCTGGTGGTACAATACAAGGCTAGATAACTCAAATTTCAAGGAAGGACAGACAATACAGGCCTCAATATCATAGGTTCAGATCGAATGGCCCATATGCTACTTCTCAAGTCCCATACAGATCAAAGAACACACACGGTATACACAAATATTTTGACACACACATTGGTAAATGGATAAAAATTATCCAAGTGTGGGTCCCTAAAGGTCTAATCAAACATGGACCCAAATGAATCAAAGGGTACCAAATTTATTTTCTTGTGACTGCAGGTACAACAGGTATCCAGACTGGAGCACTCAACATGGTATCTGGACAGTGAATGTGTGAGGCACATGACTGGAAATGCTAAGCTGCTCACAGACATAACGTCCTGCAATGGACCCAAGATCACCTTTGATGACAACTCAAATGGTAAGATCGCGGGTAAGGGTAAGCTTAACCATGGTAACTTTACTGTCAACAATGTTCTTCTTGTTGAGAACTTGTGCTACAATTTGATCATCATAAGTCAATTATGTGATAGTAATTATACTGTCAAATTTCAGAAGCACACGTGCACTGTTCTTAATTCGGAATGTCTGACTTTATTAATTGGTTATCGTTCTAGTAACACATACAAATTTGATTGGTCAGATCAACCGCATAAAGAGCAAACCTACCTAATAGCTGACTCTTCGAAGAGTTGGCTATGGCATCAGCAGATGAATCATTTGAATTTCAAAACTATTGCCAATTTGAGTAAGCATGATCTAGTTGATGGCCTGCCCAAATTAAAATTTCAAATGATAAAATCTGCTCTGCCTGTCAGCTGGGTAAACATATCAAATCCTCTTTCAAAACTAAAGGCAGTACCAAACCTCTCGTAAGCTGGATCTTCTGCATATGGATCTTTTTTGTCCAATACCCGTAGCCAGCTTAGGGGGAATGAATATACCCTCGTTGTGGTAGATGATATTTAAAAATTCACTTGGGTATTATTTTTGAAATCAAAAGATCAAACTGTTGACCAGCTGATCAAGCTTTTAAAACGTCTTAAAAATGAGAAATCTCGTAATGTCAACCGGATTAGAAGTGATAGAGGAACAGAGTTTTTAAATTTTAAAATCTCCTCCTATTTGGATGATATTGGGATCAAGCATGAGTTGTTTGCAGCAAGAACACCTCAGCAAAACGGGTTGGCTGAGCGTCGAAACCGAACTTTAAAATAAGCTGCCACAACTATGATTGCTGACTCCGGTATTTTAAATAAATTTTGGGCTGAAGCAGTCAATACAGCGTGCTATACTCAAAACATATCAATGATAAACAAGCGACATGGAGTCACTCCATATGAGATCTGGAGTGGCAAGAAACCTGATATCTTATATTTCAGGGTGTTTGGATGCAAGTGTTTCATCCATATCAATTGTAAAATGTATTTACGAGCCATTTATGTACGATCTGATGCAGGTATTTTTCTGGGATACTCAGTGGTTAGCCGAGCTTATGGAGTTTTCAACAAGAGGACGCTAACAGTAGAAGAATCGGCTCATGTAGTATTCGATGAAACCAGCTTTCGATCATCATCGGCCTTGAAGTTAAATGACCTATGCACTCGTCTGTAATCCATCCGTATGGATGAATCAAGCGATGACGAGGAGCAACCTAGATGACAAGCTGATGACCAGCAAGATTTGGACAGACCAATTACCAACGCTGATATTCCAACTGTAGAGCAAGCTGATCCAGATCACGATACAGCTGGCAAAGAAAATTCCCAAGCTAACGAACATATAATTGCAAGTGGTTCATCTAGTGATATCCAAGAAGATCTAGCAAGGACACAGGGGGAACAGCACGAACCGTCTACCTCTTATAGACCAGGTCTTTGGTGGAATAAAAATCATCCACCCAAGCTGGTCATCGGTAATCCTACTGCACCTGTTAGGACACGAGGCCAGATGGTAGACGAATACTTTAATTCTGCTTTTATATCACATATAGAGCCTAAGAAGGTAGAAGAAGCCTTAGTTGACCCAAGATGGATCGACGCTATGCAATAGGAACTGAATCAATTAAAACGTAGTAATATTTGGCATCTAGTTCCCAAACCGGACAATCAAAAACATCATAGGTACAAATGGGTCTTTAGGAATAAGCAGGATGAACAAGGAAATGTAGTTCACAATAAACCTAGGCTGGTTGCGCAAGGATATAGACAAGAATAAGGCATAGATTTTGGATAATCCTTCACACCAGTAGCAAGATTATAAGTCATTAGAATCTTCCTTGAATATTCATTATTCAAGAATTTTAGAGTATATCAGAAGGATGTTAAGAGTGCTTTCTTGAATGGCATCCTGAATGAGGAAGTGTATGTCACACAACCTCCTGGCTTCGTAGATCAAACCATGACAAAGCACACAAGCTCCGAGAGCTTGGTATGATACTCTGTCCAAGTTTCTTATCGACCATGATTTTATTTTTGGATCTGTGGACAAGACACTATTCAAATTCATAAAGAATGATTATATCTTGCTCGTAGAAATCTATGTTGGTGACATTATCTTTGGATCAACTAACCAAAAGCTTTGCGATAAATTCTCTATGTTGATGCAGGATAAATTTGAAATGATTATGATGGGAGAGTTGACATTCTTCTTAGGATTTCAATTTAAACAGTTTGAGGAAAGGACCTTCATCAATCAAGCTAAGTATACCAAGGAACTTCTGAAAAAGTTAGGTATGGAAAATTGCTCTTCAACCGCCACTCCGATGAGCACCTCCATCAAACTGGACAAAGATGAAGCTGGAGCTGACGTTGAGGTAACCATGTATCTGATTGGATCTCTATTATACCTCAAAGCAAGCAGACCAGATATAAGTTTCTCGGTATGTATGTTTGCTAGGTTCCAAGCTGATCCAAAACAGTCGCACTACATGGCTGTTAAACGCATTCTCAAATATTTAAAAGGCACTAAAAACATGGTTCTTTGGTATCCAAAGACTCCAGCTTGAATTTAATTGGTTACAGTGATGCAAACTATGCAGGGTGTCGCAGAAGCACGAGTGGGACTTGTTAATTCCTGGGTGACAGATGAATCTCATGGTTTAGCAAGAAACAGACATCAATTGCTACGTCCACCGCTGAGTCAGAGTACCTCGCAGTTGGATGTTGTTGCTCTCAAATGCTATGGATACAACAACAACTTCGAGACTATGGAATTGATGCACAGGAGGCACCCATTTTCTGTGACAACACAAGTGCGATTGCGATCATTCAAAACCCAGTTCTGCACTCCAGAACAAAGCACATTGACATATGACATCACTTTATTTGAGACCATGTACTTAAGAAGAATGTCCGGGTGGATCATGTGTCAACGGATCAGCAAGTGGCTGATATCTTCACCAAACCTCTACCGGACGCTAAGTTTTCTTACTTTAGAAACATTTTAGGTCTCCTTGATATGTCGTAGTTGTGTTATATATGCATAAATTCAGGGGGAAAAAATGAGTCAAACAAATAACAAAATAGGTCTGCTGGGTGTCTTCAAGCTGGTAGGCGATTTGGACCAGTTTGGAACACATACAATGTGACGTTATCATGAGGTTTTGTCTTATTTGTTTTTCGTGCTGGTAAATAAAATCAACGGTTGAAAATGTTTCAGGATCTTTCGATATGGTGACAAGTGAGAAACTCATTTTCATGATTGCTATTACTGCAGGGGTTAGGGTGAACTGGGCTCAGGTTATGTTCCAAGTACTGTTGGGAATGGTGGACAATCCCAAAAGGCAGTCTCGGGGTTATGCTGTACAGATAAGTACCATTCTGGAGCATCTGATTAAGGCTGACTTAGGGGGATCAGTCATGCTGCACTCTAAAAAATTCCTAAATGAAAAATCTATGATGACATACGTTAAGAAAAATCTGAAAGTGACACCAGCTATTGAGACCAGCAAGAATTCAGGAGACGCGACCAGTGAAACATCTGATTAAGGCTGACTTAGGGGGATCAGTCATGCTGCACTCTAAAAAATTCCTAAATGAAAAATCTATGATGACATACGTTAAGAAAAATCTGAAAGTGACACCAGCTATTGAGACCAGCAAGAATTCAGGAGACGCGACCAGTGAAACAGAGGGTGGACAATCCAAAGCAACTAAGACAGTAGGATTACCGAAAAAGAAAATTGGCTGTGGAAAATAGAAAGGCTGAAAAGCCAAGGAGGGAGAAAAAGACACAAGCAGAGCGTATAAAGGAAGTACCTACACTGCCAACAGTGGAGGCTGAAGGCTTAATTGCTCCTACGATGTCCAAGTCTGAGACCAGCTCAGAAAAAGACTCGTTCCCGCCGGTGAGACGCCGAAGGAAACGTCCACAAATGGAAGAAACATCTGACTCTGAAGATACTACATCTGCTCCATTCATGGCAATAACGATGAAGCGCAGGACCATGCGCACAAATACGGCACAACCCTCCATTGACAATCGAATGGAGCCCCAATTCAGGCTTGTCTCGAGCAATCAAATGGATGATGTAGATCTGTTCACCTCTACGATTCCAGAAGGGACTCTGGCACCAACTATTGACATAGAGGACAGAGTTGATAATGATCCTTTCATCTTGGCTGAACCAATGATTATTTCTGAAGATAACCCGGGGTGTGAGATCCAGATGGACCATGTGGGTCCAAAAGATGCTATATCGGTTGATGCTCAAGGAGAGGAAGCTGTCTAGGAGCATTTTCAATTGATTCTTGATAATGCATGGGAAGTTGTATCCCTTATAATGGCTGATTACGATAAGTGGATACACTTTCGGACCGCTGAAAGACTCAAGAACGTGTCCTCTTTCAAGGATTTGGTACAGATCGAAGACAAACTCCTATTTTTAGCCGAGACAGAAGAGATAAAAGAACTGCTGCAGCACCGGTCTTTGTTTTCATCCAAATTGTATGAACTTGAAGTCCAAAAGTTCTTTAACGAGAACCTGGCAAACTTTAAGAACGATGTACCCTCTGCGCATCGTGATTTCCTGCTTATTCGCTCTCTTCACAAGGCACTTAGGGATATTACATCAAAGCATCGGGCTGAGCATACTCTAGCCGGTGTGCATATTACTGTTCCTAATGTATCGATCATAAGGGCGGCACCAGTTCACTCACCTTTTCTTTCCTTAATTTTCCAGTCTGGCCGACCAAGCACAGGCCACGGAAAGGACCACGATTCAACAGATAGTCAAGCAAGTAAATGAGCTTAAAACAATGACTTCTCACGAGCACCGGGCTCAAGAGAATAAGCCACCAGTTCAACAACAGGCGCACTCCAGTTTTTGTTCTTCTTGGGAGTTCTCTGTGCACATGAGGACAGCGAGGATAGTTGTGGTTCCTATAGTGATCTAGCTTATCTGCAAGCCCTACTCTATCTGGAAAATTCCCTATTCGTGATGACGACACTGTACATAATCTGGGTCCCAATCCTTCTTCAGCACCAAATAAAAGTACGGATCCTCAGGGTCAACATTCATCTGAGCTGCCGTTAGTTGTATATACCGCTCAATTTAATCCATTTAACAGCAAAGCTCTAGAACAACTGATTTCTTCAGCGTGGAATCCGTCGCTCCTCCAACTTTACAATTCATGGATACTACTACCAAGACTCTTACCTCCTTGACAGACCGCGTATCCTCTCTTGATCTGCAATATTCACGCATAAAAGTTGATACGGATATTACAAGGCACATACTACACTACTCCGGGATCAGCTAACAAGTGTCATGGATGGGCTTGAGATAAAAATCGATGTTCTTGAAAATACTCTGTCCAAAAAACTGGCTGATAGCCAACAAAATCTTGCTATGCTAGAAACTACCATGGTTCGAAATTATGCAGATAGTCACCAGCAACTAGTTGATGAACTTTCCTTGGTAAAATCTCAGCTCGCTAAAATGATTGACTGTATAAAGGAGCTGAGTGATGCCAAAAAGGGGGAAGGAGGTTCAAGAGATAAAAAGAGTGATGTATCTACCAGTAGACTAGGATGGGAAGGACCAAGCGGTGAACAGAGTAGTATACGTGGAAGAGGACCAAGTTCAAGAGGAGGAAAAGGACAAAGTCCATGAAGATATAGATCGGGGTGAAGATAGTGAAAGATTTAAGTACAGTAAATGGTCTTAGAGCAAGGGAAGTTTTCTGATTTTTTTTTGGACTAAGAAATTTAGAGCTAACCTTCTCTTTGTATATTGGTAAATGCTTTATAGAAATATCTTTTTACAACCAGGGTTTTGTCATCACCAAAAAAGGGGAAATTTTTGGGATAAATTTCAGAAGTTTTGGTGATGAAAAATAGACGAAAAAAATAAAATCCATAAAAGAGATAAATTGGACCAAAGAGACAGGATCTGGACGAAGATCGGAGCAGGTTCCAGCTGTTCTAGGAAAAACCAGCTCAAAACATTGAGGACAAACCAGCAAAGGGAGTTTGATCAAGCTGGTTCAGGATTTTTGGGCATTTAAGGTGTACTGATATATCAGCTGGAGTGATGAAGTAAGCAGCTGGAAGACCAGTTAAGACAACCTGCTCAAAGCAGCTCAACCTCCTGAACCAGCTCGGGAGGCCAACTAAGTCAAAGGCAGCTTAGCAATATGAATTTTGGGATGCTTGAATCTCGTACAACTCAATTTGAAACATTCTACATCTCTGCAGTGATGTGTAGTCGTTGGAACTATTTTGAGCTAAAATCAGATACGCAAAGATACGGTACAAAGTTAAGACGGCGCAGAGTTGCTAAAAAGGGCAATGCATTTAATGGAGCTGTACTTTCATAGTACATGCATTTAAGGCGTCGCAGGAAATTCAATTTGGATGCATATAACGTGTCTACTGGCTACATTTATAACTGTTGCATCCAGAGAATATATATATAGAAAATAAGAGGAACTGAGAAGCGGCTGGACGGATACGGAATATAACGAGAGTATTATACATACGAGATTACCAGTTCTTCACAAAAGCAGAGTTCATTTTGAACCAGCCTGCAGAAGTGACACACGCACAGATTGTCTATTTCCTTTTCTGTGTCACAAACTCTTCTATTTACACACTCTGTAGTATCGAGCAATTATTGTAAGGCATAAACAGAGAGTGTCAAAGTGCTAAGTAGATCAACCAGCTTTGAGCTGAGATTGTTGTATTGCGAACCAGATCATGGGTCTGCGTTTCGTTGAGTGTTAGACACACAGCTTGAGGGCTTAGTGTTCGGTGGTGTTTGCTAGGAGTTCTCGTGGCTGCTGTTTATGGTAGTGAGTTTGTAAAAACGGTTGTATAAATCAAAGCCTTTTAGTGTAAACTTCCCATCGAGGAAGAAGGGAATACGTAGGAGAATTTGCTCCGAACTTCCAGACACAAATTTCTTGTCTCTACAACTTTTACATTCACGCAATTGATTAAATTGTTCAGCTGATTGTATCGTGTTCATTCCGCATAATAATCATTTCATTACACGAGACAACAGTAGACACTGAGAACCTTCCTAGATGGTAACTCGGCTGGAAGTTGTCTTCAAAGCTATAAAATTTTTCGAAACAATTTTTCAAAGAAAAATCAGCAAAGGAGTTCATTCACCCCCCCCCCCCTCTAAACTCTCGAGCTTGCTTTTTGATCCCAACACATTCATTTCGCATATTGAACCTAAGAAGATAGAAGAGGCCTTAGTAGACCCAAGCAGGATAGAAGCTATGCAAGGAGAACTTAGCCAATTCAAACGTAGTAAACTTTGGCATCTAGTTCCTAGACCTACTGACCAGAACATTATAGGTTCTAAAGGGTTTTTAGGAATAAATTATATGAGAATGGAAATTTTTTTCGAAATAAAGCTAAGCTAGTAGCTCAGGGCCATAGGCAAGAAGAAAGCATAGACTTTGAGGAATCCTTCGCTCCTGTAGCGAGACTTGAGGCCATCCGAATATTTCTTCCATATGCCTCATTTAAGAATTTTAAAGTTTATCAAATGGATGTCAAAAGTTCATTCTTAAATGGCATCTTGAATGAGGAAGTGTATGTAACACAACCTCCTGGCATCGTAGATCATACCAGATCGGAATACGTATATAAGCTTGATATATCTCTATACAGTCTGAAACAATCTCCTCGAGCTTGGTATGATACTCTGTCCAAGTTTCTCATTGATCATAATTTTGTTATCGGTTGTGTCGACAAGACTTAAATTTTGTTAAAAATGAACATGTTTTGTTAGTACAGATATATGTTGATGAATTATCTTTGGCTCTACTAATTCTAAGCTTTGTGAAAAGTTTTCCAATCTCATGCAAGATAAATTCGAGATGAGCATGATGGGGGAGCTAACATTTTTCTAAGGCTTACAAGTCAAACAACTTGACGATGGGATCTTCATTAATCAAGCTAAATATACAAAGGAACTTCTCAAGAAGTTCGAAAAGGAAAAATGTTCAACGGCTACTACAATGAGTGCTTCAATCAAACTGGAGAAATATGAAACTGGAACTGCCGTTGAGGTAACAATGTATCGTGGGATGATTGGATCTCTATTATACCTAACCGCAAGCAGATCGGACATTATGTTCTCGATTTGTATGTGCGCAAGATTTCAAGATAATCCAAAATATTCACACCACATTGCTGTTAAACGTATTTTGAAATACGTAAAGGGAATGCAGAACGTGGGTATTTGGTATCCCAAAGACTTAATTTTCAATTTATAACCAATGTCACTATGTATAATACGTCCAAGTAAGGTTGATCGGCGTAGCACTAGTGGGATTTGTCAATTCTTGGGTGATAGACTAATTTCGTGGTTTAGTAAGAAACAGACATCTATAGCTACGTCCACAGCTGAGGTAGAGTACCTCGCCGCTGGAAGTTGTTGCGCTCAAATACTATGGATTCAACAACAGCTCCGAGACTATGGAATTGATGCACAGGAAGCGCCCATATTCTGCAACAAGACAAGTGCGATCGCGATCATTCAGAACCCGTACTGCGTTTTATGACCAAACACATAGACATCAGACATCACTTCATTAGATACCACGTGCAAAATAAAGACGTTTGGGTGGAGCATGTGCCAACCGATCAGCAAGTAGCTGATAGCTTCACCAAGTCTCTACCTGACGCTATGTTCTCTTACTTTAAAAACATTCTAGGTCTCTTGGATATGTCATAATTGTGTTCTTCATGCATATGTTTAGGGGGAACAAATTAATTCAAACAAATAATACAAAAGTCCATTGTTTTCACCAAGCTGGTCGGATCCGTGCTTATCTGGTCTAGCTTAGCGACATACATAATGTGATATTATCACGATGTTTTAATAAATTGCTCTCACGCTGGTATACAGTAAATCAAATGGTTGATATTGGTTTATCTTCTAAAATTCATTTTAAATCTGACGGTCATCCTTCTGGAATTTCAAATTACTCTTAAATTTGATGATGACACGTGTCCACCCAAAAGCTCTCTCTCTCCCCATTCGTACAAAAATAGTTTCACTTTACTTTTACAGTACGCTTTCATATTTTCTCGGATTCTAAGCATTTTTCAAGCAATTTATAGCATTTTCGTGCACTCTTTCGCATTATCCATAACCCCTTACTCTCAAAAAATGGCTACTTCTTTCTTCGTTAACGCTATGCAGGTTGATTTTGAGCCTGTGCTCACCATGGAACACACTGGAATGACCAAGATGTTTATGTCCCTGAAGGACACAGAGCTTAAAGGGGTTTCTGAAGGCATAAGGTTCAGATTATGAGGCTTCCGTGCTTCAATTCTTTGCTAATGCGAAAGTTATTGCTTGAACGATCGTAAGTTTCATCGCCAATAGGAAATTGGCACTTACGAAAGAAGTGTTTTCCGAAGCGTTAGGTCTACCTTCTGAGGGGCTGGTTGGTTTTCTTGATATTCCGACTGAAACCGTGGTGGAAATGCGAAGGGGATTTTTTGGATCTGATGCCGTTCAGGGCACCCAACAAGCGAGAAGTTCAATCTGATGGTAGCCATCACTGCCGGTTTGAAAGTCTACTGGGCACAGGTTTTGTTCATGTGTTGGTCGCTATGGTGAACAAACCTAACCGTCAGTCACAAGGTTTCGCAGTACAGTTGAGTGTATTGTTGGAGCGTTTAGTCAAGGCCGACCTCAGGGAGTCAGTCAAGCTCCATCCACAAAAGGTGTTGAACAACAATTCTATTCACACCTACATCAAGAAGAATCTGAATGTGGTTCCAGCTGGTGAGACCAGCAAGGTGTCGGGAGCTACAGCAAGTGAACAACAATCTACTGCTGATGGGCCTCAGGCACTCCCTAAGGAACCAGAGAAGGCGGCTGTGGAAAAGCCAAAGAAGAAGAAGGAAAAGGAACCAGAGAAGGCGGCTGTGGAGAAGCCAAAGAAGAAGAAGGAAAAGGTTATTCAAGCAGGGAAGAAACAGAAAGTGGTTGTAAAACAACTAGTGGAGGCTAGGTGCCAAGCTGCTCCAGCGAGGTCCACGTCTGAGACCAGCTCAGACGTGGTTGAAGAAACATCATGGCGCTAAGAGCAAACAAGTGGTAGAGTCATCTGACTTGGAGTCTACTATGTTTGTTCCTCCGGTGCTTATCACGAAGAAGCATCAGACTAAGAGAACAAAAAAGGTGACGCACACTGATGATCATCAAACGGAATTCCAACCTAGTCTCATTCCTGAAATACCAGCTGGGGGTGACAAGGAATCAACCGCTGGTGGACCAGAAGCCACTATGGAGATGACTCCAGAAGTGCAACAACAGGCTGATGACACCTCCAATGCTGCTGAGCAGGAAAAGCGTGTGGATTGTTAGAACCAAACAGAAAAGGGGGCCAGGTTGGTAATGTTTCCACTATTGCTCAGGGAGAGCATGTGGAGTCTACTGCAGAAGACAAGACAGGGGCTAGCAACCGGGAAACATTTATGGAGTCGAGGCATGAATCTACCCAACCAACTCAACAATCTATGACCTACACTGGCAAGAGTGTTTATGCTCTCGTGGAGATACAGGAAATCAACTGTGTCACCCACTTTCTTCCAAAAATGACCCAGCTTATAAAGGCAAGGGATTTCTACACTATCTTGATCGACCGAATCAAGTCGAGGAGCACTACCTGCTAGTCATTCATGATATAAGGGACAGAGGAGAGTGCCAACTCCAAATATTTTACCAGTGGCACAAGTTCCGCACTGGTTACCGGTTGAACAAGATTCCGTCTATGAAGTTTTTGGAAGAGTTTGCTAACACTGAAAATAAATTGTTTCACGGGCCGAGACGGACAAGGTTAGTGAGATGCTCTAGAAAAGGGACCTCATCTGGTACAAGATGGTGGAGTTGCACATGCAAGAAGCTGTTGCTGAGAACTGGAAACATTTTCACTAGGATAAGCCGTCAGCCAACCAAGATATCATGTCAATTCGTATGCTGGAGGCTGAATTGGCAAAGACCAGGAAGAGTATTAATTTGTTTCAAACTAGAGACGGTCTGCCCGTGTCAGGCCCGGTGCACAAAATAGAGATTAAACGCGCAATCCAACTGCGGAAGCATTAAATAGTAGCTAAAATTTTTCGCTTTGGCCTGACTTAGAAAACATAACTTCAAAATACAATTATACTCAACATATTGGTTTCACAACAACCAACAACTACCCACAACAGCCATGAATACAGCAGGTATCAGCATACAATGCCAACAAAAAACCAAATCTAGTTACAACGGTAGCACGGGTCATTCCCCGGCAACAACACCAATACATATATAAATATATATACCTATCTGGGACACTCTATTCAACCTCTAGGGGTATCACCAGCTGACTCACCACCACGGTCAGCTGAATAACTTGGAAAACATGAATAGCACACAACCAACCAAACAGCCCCAAAGGGACGGGGTCAAATCCCAGTACGGAGAGCAACTTAAAACAGAAATTAGACAGCAACAGATATATATATAAATGTGCTATGCATGAGGACAGCATAATACAAGGGCAGTAGGCTACAATCGAAACAGGAAGCCATAGGATCTCAATGACAACCCAACAGCTTACACAAGTCGAAAGAGAGAAGTGACCACGAGGTGTATGAGAGCGTGGTAGCTGTTAGCTTTTACTTCAGGATCAGGTGGTTTTGTGGTTTGTTCGGATGCTTCGCTCAATGGATTGGGTTTTTTTAATGCAGAATGGTCGATTCATTGCGTATGCCTCTCGTCAGTTGAAACCGAATGAGACTCGGTACCCAGTTCATGACTTGGAGTTGGCAGCAGTGGTCTTTGCCTTGAATATTTGGCGCCACTACCTATATGGTGAAAAATTTGTGGTGTATACAGACCACAAGAGCCTTCAATACATCTTTTCTCAGTTAGATTTTAACATGAGACAGCGTAGATGGATGGAGCTGCTTAAAGATTTTGATTGTGAAATCCAATATCAACCTGGGAAAGTGAATGTAGTTGCTGATGCATTGAGCAGAAAGGCTCAAGTAGCGATGTTGGATTCTTTGCAGATTTCAAAGGTCCATGAGCATCTAAGCACTACTGGTTGGCGGTTTTACCCAGGTGAGGATCATGTTGTGGTATCTTCTTTTCAAGTTGAGCCACAGATTGTTGAAAATATTTGAGTAGCTCAAAGAACAGATCCATCTATCCATGAGTTGAAGCTGAAGGTTAGAGCTGGACAGTTGGAGGATTATACTGTCTTGTCAGATGGTTGTTTGAGGTTTCTTGGAAGGTTGGTAGTGCCAAAACTGATTGATTTGTAGGAGGAGATCTTGAGAGAATCACACTGTAGTAGACATAGTGTTCATCCTGATATAAGGAAGATGTACCATGCCTTGAAGCCTCACTTCTGGTGGGCAGGTTTGAAGAGTGATGTGGCTAATTTTGTTGCACGTTGTCTGAATTGCCAGCAAGTTAGGGCCTAGATGATGAGACCTGGTGGTCTCTTGTAGAGCTTGGAGGTGCCCCAATGGAATTGGGAGCACATAGCTATGGATTTTGTTATCGATAGATTGTCGAAGTCTACCCACTTCATTCCGTACGGGATGACGTATTCTTTGAAGAATATGGTAAAGCTGTACATAGATTGCATGGTGAAATTGCATGGTGTGCCTGTGTTTATTGTTTCAGATCGTGATCCGAGGTTTACTTCCAGATTTTGGAATAGTTTGCAAACAGCTTTGGTTACCAGATTGGCTATGAGTACTGCTTATCATCCCCGAAACCGATGGCCAATCTTAGAGGACTATCCAGATTTTAGAGGATATGTTGAGAGCTGTTGTGATGGATTTCAGTGGTAGCTGGCAGGATTCATTGTCTTTGGTTGAATTTTCTTATAATAACAGCTGTCAGGTCACGATTGGTATGGCATCATTTGAAGCATTGTATGGTAGGAAGTGTAGATCGTCGGTATGTTGGGAAGAAGTGGGGGAGAAGCAGATGTCTTCTCCAGAATTTGTGCAACAGATGAGAGATCAAGTGGATTTGATTCGCCATTGAATGAAAGCTGCACAAGATCGCCAAGCCAGTTATGCGAACAAGAAGCGTAGGCCTTTAGAATTTCAGGTTGGTGATCTAGTTTTCCTGAAATTTTCCCCTTTCTGCAGTGTTATGAGATTTGGTCTGAAGGGAAAATTGGCTCCTCTTTATGTTGGACCATATGAGATTGTCGAGAGGATAGGTCCTTTGGCTTATCGGCTGTTGTTGCTGCCAGATCTGTCCTCATTGCATGATGTGTTTCATGTGTCTATGTTGAGGAAGTATGAGTCAGATCATTCTCATGTGTTGAGAACTGACGAGGTGGAGTTGGATCGGACTTTGAGCTATGTTGAGTATCCTTTGCATATCTTGGACAGAAAGGAGAAGCAGCTGAGGAACAAGACCATTCCTTTGGTGATGGTTCAGTGGAGCAAACATGGTAGAAAAGAAGCTACGTGGGAGCTGGAGGAGAAAATGAAACGTGAGTGACCTCATCTGTTTGAGTAGGGGTTGCATTTGGTTCCAGTAGCTAGTTTGTTTATTATGGTTTGTTCATCTTATCTAACTCTTGGTTAGTAGCCTATCGTTGTGTGTTGGAGAGTTGTTGTTGGTTGTGCTTAGCGTGATTTTCCTTGTATTGGTTTGGTTGTTGAGTTTTGCCCAGTTCCGGAGTTGTTGCTTGATTTCGAGGACAAAATATTACTTTTCGTGGTGGAGAGATGTGAGACCCGAGATATTATTGGAATTAATTGAGTTAATTAATCGGATTTAGCATAGACCAGATTTGGCATAAATCGATCTGGGATGAGCCAGCTTTGAGCTGGTATGTTTGGTGAAGTAATCAGGTCAATATTAGCTTCGGAAACAGCTCTGGAATGTGGGAGAATTTCCGTGGGAAATGATCAGATTTGGGTATTAGTCAGCTGGATGGTTGTATTCAGATTTGGTATTGAAATCTGGTGGTTGCGCGCTATTTTGGTTACGTGTGTTGGAAGTACTACGCGGGCAGCAATGCGACATCTTTTTGGGAGAAACTAGATCTGGGTTGCGAGCGTCGTCAGTAGTACATGGACAGGCCGGTTCGTTGTCCCGGTTCGTAGTTATAAGGTAGACCGATGCTGTTCAGAGATTTCTTTTTTGGTGGGTTTTGTGAGTCTGATCTGAGAACGCGATGCGACGCCGTTTAGAGATTCAGATTTGGCTAGCGAGATGACATGTCGTAGCGAGTGAGCAGTCCTCGATGCGACGTCGTTTGAATGAGTTCCAAATCTATTTTGCGTAGAGTCCAAATCTGGAGTAATACTTAGATCTGAGTTGGAATCAGCTTTGAGCCTAAGTTGTCGGTGGTTATTGTCTGTCAGATCTGGGAGACTTAAGTTGTTTTTATTGATGACTTTGACTTTTTTCTAGCCAGTTTCTCTTCCCGACACTTAAAATATTTCTCGAAAGATAACTCTATCGCGATACCCTAGCTACTATTCACTGTAGCTTATTTAATTCGGTTGCCGACGGTAGTTAGCTCCGACTGAAGCAAGAGTTGTAGCGCTGGACTCCTCTTGTCAAGACCGTTATTTCTATACCTCTTTTGCAGGCTTTGAGTTAGCTCGGAGAGGATCGTGAAGGAAGCTACTCTGTGTAGTCTGTTAGCATAAGCGCAGATTTGCTTCTACCGTTCAGGTTGCTTGTTGGGTAAGCGTTAGTTCCTACCTTGTGCTTCGTTTAGAGCTATTGGTTGAGCTAGAAGGGTAGGACGGAGCTGGTGGAGCTCGTAGCTCCCAGTTCGTAACTCTGAGCTTTGCGTCCCTGAGTTGTTGTTTGTATTTGACTTAGGAGGTTTCAGATCTGGTTGCTCGGGGCTTCGTTTGTGGTATTTGTACCTCAGAACTAAGGTATGGATGTGAGCTTCTTTTACAGCGTTGTATTTGGAATGGATATATGTGTCAGCTTGCTGATCTGTTGTGCAATGTATGATGTTTTGTTGGCTGTTGCATTCTGTTGCAATGCATACACGCATTATTCATGTTGAGCTCAGATCTTGCTAGCCTTGCCTTGTTATATTGTTCTGTGCGTACCAGGATGCTTGTTGGAGGCCGAGCGGGTAACTCCCGTCACTCTCATCTCCCTGCTGGGATTTGATAGCCACTATGAGCGGAGTGGGTAGCTCCCACATCTCATGAGTTGGGCAACAGCAGGTTGAGCTGTGTGTGTTGAGACGAGTGGGTAGCTCTCATATGCTCACGCACCCCATGGACACCATCTTCAAGTTGATTGGATATCGGTTGTTGAGCAGTTCCTTAAGATCCTTTGGCTCCCTGCCTTCGGTTGTATCTTTGTTCTCATGGATGGCATTTGCATTTTATCTATTGCTATTTAACTGCTGTTTTTCAGTTGCTCTCCATACTGGGGTTTGACCCCAAGGTCCCTCTGGGGCTGGTTGTCTTGTTTGCCTGTATGTATTTTCAGGTTACATGGTTTATCCGTTGGTCGTGGAGTGGATCCAGCTGGTAATGCCCCGGGAGGCGGATAGAGTGTCCCAGTTATATATAGTAGATACATATGATATTTTTGTTATATTGTATTGTATCTATGTTTAACGAGAGACTCATCTGTTTGTCGATTGAGATTCACTCCGTGTTGTATTGTTGTTTGTTATTGTAGTTGTTTTTCGAGTATTGTAAACCAATATTTTGAATAACATTGTATTTAAATTATGTTTTCTAAGTCAGGCCAAAGCAAAAATTTTAGCCACTATTTTTAATGCTTCCGCTATCGTTTATTTCGTGGTTTTATCTCTGATTTGAGCACGAGGCCTGACAGTAGCTATCCACTCGTCCCAACACACTGTACCAGAAGCATAAGCCAGATTACTCAACTTGTTGTTGCCAAAGCTCATGAGAGCGTGGTAGCTACCCACTCGTCTCATAGCGGCCAACAACTAGATCAACAGGGAGATGAGGAGCACGGTATTGCTGCTCGTCCTCAATAGAAGCATCCTGGTATGCACGGGTTAGCATAACAACAGACGTCTAACAAGAGATGAGCTCAACAGGGAAACTGCGTGTATGCAGAAACAATAGCTTGCAATAACCAGCATGGAACAACAACAAGAAACAATAATACGATAGCATACTAGCAAACATACGCATATACCCAAGCTTATCCCAAAGCTGTAATACAAGCTCAAATCCGTACCTTAGCTTCTATGCTACAATTACCACAACAAGAGTCTCGAACAACTCAGATCTGAAACCTGCTTAGCCAAACACAATAATCAGCTCAGGGACAATAAACACAGAAACCCAATCTGGGAGCCACCAGCTCAACCCAGCTCTATCCTACCCTTCGAACACAACAGACAGCTCTAAACGAAGCGTAAGGGAGGATCTAATACTTACTCAAAAACACTACCTGAACGAAAGACCCAATCGTCCGGAATACGACCGATAACACACTGTATCTCCTTAGCGTTCACTCTTATAGCCCACCAAAGCCTTCGAAAGAGGTATAGGATGAAGTGTCTTGGAAAGAGGAATTCAACGCTACCAACCTTGCTCCAAGCTACGTCGTCTACCATCGGGAATCGGAAGAAATAGGTTAAGATGAACAGTAAGGGTTTCACTATAGTAGAGAGTAAGTTTACGAGAGAAATATTTTAAGTGTTGGAGAGAATAGCGTGCACACGAATATATAACTTAAGTCTCCCGAGATCTGGTGAACAGTAGCCATTTACAGCTCAGGGCCCAAACTGGTATACGTCATCCAGTTTGCGCTACCAGAACAGATCACACGCACACGACCGCTCATAGCCATAAAACAGATTACGCGTTGGCCAGCTCATACGTACGATCCAGCTAGCGTCTAAGCTGATATCTCCTAAACGACGTCGCATCGCACCCAGATCAAGAAAACCAGATCACGTGCAAGAAGACCAGCTCGCACACTTCCATCTCTTGCCTAAGCTGGTACCCAGGAACCGTGCCGGTCTACAATAAAACCACGAATTGGGCCCGGTCCGCACAGTACTACCAGATTGCGCCCCTCTAAACTGGTTTCTCCAAAACGACATCGCTTCGCTACCGGCTCAGGATATACAGCCTCGATCAACAACAATTAATAATCATCCAACCCTCTAGCTCGGACTGTTCTATAAAAAGAAAGACAAAACTGATTCAAGCACAGACCTTCTTGCGCTCCCTAAAGCATACCATCTCAGGGCTGGCCCGTCCCAGATCAGCTCACACCTGATCCGGTCTATGCTAATCACTCGATTAATTATCCAAATTAATTAGATTAATTGCTCCACTAATATTTCGGGTCTCACATTTCTCTCCCACTAAAATAATATTTCTTCCTCGAATCAAACGTAATCAACATCAAAACTGAGAACACGCAAAGCAGAATACGCACAGCAGTTTTAAATCACACAGACAACTACTAACCAGGAATTAAGGTGCCTGGGAAAACAACTTCCAGAAATCTATCTATGTAAGTTAGTAAGGTACATACTGAAACAGATGAGGCCACTCACGCTGCATATTCTCCTCTAACTCTCACGTAGCTTCTTCCCTGCCATGCTTGCTCCACTGTACCATCACTAAGGGAATGGTATTGTTTCTGAGCTGTTTCTCCTTCATATCCAAAATCTTCAAGGGATACTCAACATATCTCAGTGTTCGATCTAGCTCTACCTCGTCAGTTTGTAGCACATGCGAAGGATCCGATTCATACTTTCTCAACATAGACACGTGAAACACTTCGTGAAGTGAGGACAGCTCGGGTGGCAACAACAAACGCTAAGCCTTAGGACCGATCCTCTCCACAATTTCATAAGGTCCAACATAAATGGGAGCTAACTTTCCCTTGTGTCCAAATCTCATAACACTTCTAAAAGGAGAAACTTTCAAGAACACTCTATCACCAACCTAAAATTCAAAAGGACGACGCCTCCGGTTTGCATAACTAGCTTGGCGATCTTGTGCAGCCTTCATACGCTGTTGAATTAGATCAACCTGATCCCTCATTAGCTGCACAAACTCAGGAGAAGACAGCTGCTTATACCCCACTTATTCCCAAAAAATTGGTGACCTGCACTTCCTATCATACAATGCTTCGAACGGTGTCATTCCAATCGTTACTTGGTATGTTATTGTACGAAAATTCCACCAGCGACAACGAATCCTGCCAACTACCACTGAAATCCATAACAATAGCTCGTAGCATATCCTCCAAGGTTTGTATACTCCTCTCAGATTGGCCATCGATTTGGGGATGATAAGCTATATTCATAGCCAATCTAGTGCCTAAGGCTGCTTGTAAACTCTTCCAAAATCTGGAATTGAACCTCGGATCTTGTCAGGCCTCGTGCACAAAACAGAGTTAAATCATGTAAAACATAGCGGAAGCACTTTAAAAAGTGGCTAAAATTTTTCTCTTTTGGCCTGACGAATAAAACATAATTTTAAAATACCACAATACATCAAAATATCCCAGTTTAATAAAACATGCAAGGCTAAAAGCCATAATACGACAGTATAGCATTTAACAAGTACCAGCCAACTAATACAACAACCGAAAACACAAAGCACGGGACACTCCGCGGCTAATAGAACTGATACATATATGCTATACACTAACTGGGACACTCTACACACCACCTGGGGCACCTCCAGCTGGATCAACACCAAGACCAGTGGAATAACCTGGGAGACCTGAATAACAAGCAGACAAACAAAACAACCAGCCCCAGAGGGGCATCAGGGTCAAACCCCAGTACGAAGAGCAACATAAAACAGCAATCAGATACAGCATGCAATGTATCATGTCGTGCAAATGCATGAGCGGTACAATGAACATCGGTAACAACCGAAAGGCCAAACGAATAGGAAACAACAATTGTGACACATCACCGAGTCTCAGAAGCTACCCGATCGCACCCAGTGGAAAATAGAGTGGCTCATCGCCGCACCTGCGCGGGAGCCACCCGCCAGGTCGCACGGAATTGCAAGTGGACCAACCACCCGCCAACCTCTATCCAGGTCACTGCAACTGAGGACTGGGAACAACTCAACCAACATCCTCCAGCTGCACTCAATCGTGGTTATGCAACACAGCACCGCGCCGCGAGAGAAAAGCTCCAACAGAGCAACATGTATAGCACGGATGCCAAAGGAATCAAGGGCCCAATATGATATGCAAATGCATTACAATGCTCAACATGAATTGTATGCTGGAAACGCCAATAGATATATACAACAGCATACTATAATACACATATATGGCCGCATAATAAGTAAACAACCATGCAAGATACAACCAGATCAAGCTACAGCAAATATAAGCACGACAATTCAGCCAATAGACATACAGAATTCACATAGCTCTGCCTCAACACAAACATCAGGCGCAGCTATACAATACACACATAATACATTCCCATGCCTATCTCAAAGCTGAAATTACAAGCTCAATTCGTACCTCTACACGGAAACTACCTCAACCATATTCCAACAAGGCACGGTACCAACAACCTGCTCAACTATGCTTCCTCACGGGTTCACTGCAAAACTCCACGAAGCTGCTCAAAGGCTCGAATCTGTTAAAGCATCTATCAAATCAGTTCAACAACTGAATTTCTAAACATCACAACCTACGGCCAAGAGCTGAAACCTGGTCCTATTAATATATCGAAACTCAACAGTATGAACTACGCTTAGAAATGGCAAGAAATCACTTACCCTGAAGCTCAACCAGACCTGGAGAGCTATCGAATGGAAACGTAAAGACGCACGAACCTGATAAACAATACACACAAGATCTCAGGAATCCTAACAGGAAGTCACGGCGATTCACAGTTTGGGGAGCAAAGCTCAACCAGCAACTAACCTTCCTAATAACTCAACAGGAAGCTTAAATAGCGACTAGAGGTAAAATCTTAACGACCAATTCAAAGTTCTACCTGTCTACCCGAACGCACGAACGATGCAGAAACTTCGTGATTTCGCTCCAGCCAACCACAGCCTCCAAAAGAGCTATCGAACGATGCGCCGCAGCAAGGGGAGTCCAAAACCACCACCCTTTCTTCCAACAGATCCGTCAATCGCCAGAAAATAACGGAAAACCAGCACGATGAACAGTGCTCTAGGGTTCGCGACGAAGTATGAAATCAGGGAAAAATATCGCTAAGTATGGAATCTGCTATAAAATCGAATACCAATTCCTTCTATTTAAAAACCAAATCTGCTGAAATCTGAATAAAAAACATCGCACAACCAGATTCCACAACCGCCGAACACTTGCGCTAAACAGCGCTCAATAATCTAAACGACGTCGCACAGAACCACTGGAGAAGTCTGAACGTTATTGCTAATCGCTGGAGAAATCTGGAGACCATCGCTTCAACAGATCTCACGCATCGAATATTTCGCTAACTAAATCGAAACGACGTCGCTAGCCGTTGAAATATATTTCTACAACAGATCCCTGCGCTAAGGAACAAATCCACAAATCTGGATCCTCAGCGCTCACGCTAACAAACGCACAACTAGCAAAACAACAACGTATCGAGGTCTTTCCAAATAAAACCAAACGACGACGTACTGATAAAACAGATCTCTGCGCTCGCACCAGCTACTAACAACGCAAAACAAAGTCGGTCAACGCAAAACGTTGACATCTGCTCCATAACTCTCGCCCACTAACAGATTCCTCAATTACCTGAAACAAGGGCTAAACAGCGATCACCCACCAAACGACGTCGCTGAGACTGTTGACGCAACTGGACACGTCATCAGGTCTGATCGAAAGCTACGACAGATCTCTATACTACTGAAGGCTAACACACCAGCAGACTCTAGCGTTAAACCCAAAACAGCGATGTATCCAAGAATTCTGAATACAAGAGCTACCCGCTGTCTCGCGCACCAGCAATCACACGCTATAGGAAAGGTTGAATCACGTTGACATCCGAACCTGGAAACGATGTCGTAGCTTCTCGTGCCTAGCGATACCAGATCTCTTCCACGAACAGATCTCTCCAACAGCGAGACATCTGAATGCCACAAAACGACAGCGTATTGCCTTACGCAACAAATACACGATGAAAACATTCAGGCTCCAGCTATAACAGATTTCTCGTACAATTCTGAACAGATCTAACCCGATCGCTACTCGTAAATATTCAAACTTTCCATAATTATTCCAAACTTGAAATCCGACCCAAAATTACATACGAAACCTTCCAAATGAAATCTGGACACTCAGATTTTTCCAAGCACAAATCCGAACTCCTCACATCCGATTAATTTCCAACCAATTTACATTTAACAAATTTCGGTTCTCACTTTTCTCTCCACCTTAAAAGATTTTGCCCTCGAAATCACACAGCAACTCTGGAAAAACAAAACCATCCTCGACATAGCCTGTCAGGCCTCGTGCTCTAAACAGAGTAAAATCATACAAACACATGCGGAAGCTATCAAAAGCGGGTAAAATTTTCGCTTTTGGCCTGACGGTTTAAAACAATATAATTTAAAATAAAGCGATATTCAAAATATATCCCAGTTTATAAAAACAAACAACAGTATAGCATACAACCAAAAAAAACATGTATCAGACTCCAACTACTGGATACAATAACGAAGCATAGGGCATCCTCCTGGCTGACTGATACATATATATATATATATATATGCTATACGCAACTGGGACACGCTAGCCACCTCCTGGGGCACCACCAGCTGGGTTAAAACCACGACCAGCTGTAAAACTTGGTTTCCCTGAAAACAACACAAAGAAGGAAACAAACCAAGCCCCAGAGGGACATGGGGTCAAACCCTAGTACGGAGAGCAACAGATATAGCTAAAAGAATGCATAAGATAAAATGCAGATGCTATGCATGAGACACCGGATAACAACAGAAGGCTCGACCAACAAGGGAGCTAAGGAACTCAAGCACAGCTCCAAGAATCTACAACAACAGTGCCACGAGGTGTGTTCACAGTGTGGTAATGAGCCACTCGCCGTGATACAACACCCGAATACCAGATGCATCAAAAAACTCAACCTGCCGTTGCCTCGCCCATGAACTGTGGTAGTTAACCACTCGGCGCATGGTGGCTAACGATCCCAGCAGGGAGATGAGAGTGAGGTATTGCAGCTCGCCCTCGCATCCTGGTAAGAATCAACAACAGCAATACAAGATACGAACAATGGCTGCAATAACAATATGAATGCAATATGGGAAATGCATGTATGCATAACAGGGCAGCTAAACGATCAACAGAAATCACGTATGCACACAGCAACATCCACATCAATGCACAACAGCCATCTAGCATTCATTCTCACGCAAATTACCAGCTACATCAAGCTCAGATCCGTACCTTATACTTTTGTGCAACAATTACTACAAAACAGGCCCGAGAGATCTGGATAGCGACCTGCTAAATACACAACAAAAGCTGCACAAAACTCACGGCCAATTACAGAAGCTCACGGCTGGGAGCCACGCTCAACCAACACACTATCGAAACAACTTACTGGAAGCTTAAACCAAGGCTAGGAATAAGATCTCAACACAAAGGAACGAAGTTCTACCTGCACTACAAAACGCACAATCGGGCAGCAACTTCGCGTTCCTCAAATAGCCAACCACAGCTTCCAAAAGCGGTATAGAATGATAGAGCTTCACAAGAGGAGTCCAACGCTACCTCGAACGTACTAAAAAGCGGCCGGAAACGATGGGAATTGCCGGAGAAAAGCTACGGTGAATAGTAACCTAGGGTTCGATGCGAAGAACACAATCGGGGAAAATATTCTAAGTATGGGATCTGATGTCTCAAATCGAAGACCAATTCTTCTTATATAAATCTCGCAAAAGCTGGTTAAATCATCCACCGACATAACCAGCAGGCACCAACAACAAATACCACCAGCAGATGCAACGAAACCAGCTGCTGAAATCTCAAACAACGTAAATCAAAAGGACATCGTAGAACACTACCTACGACTGGTTCTCAACCTATGGGATCTGATGTCTCAAATCGAAGACCAATTCTTCTTATATAAATCTCGCAAAAGCTGGTTAAATCATCCACCGACATAACCAGCAGGCACCAACAACAAATACCACCAGCAGATGCAACGAAACCAGCTGCTGAAATCTCAAACAACGTAAATCAAAAGGACATCGTAGAACACTACCTACGACTGGTTCTCAACCAAAAGCTAGACAACAAGACGACTTGTTTAAACATCACGGGAAATCTCCAAAAGCTGGTACCAGCCGCAACATATGAAACGCAGAGTTGCTACTAAACAAAACGGCGTCGCACCGCTGATGTCATCAAATCTGGTTGATAGCTCTCACCCAATACCAGCTGCAAGCTACAGTAACCTCCACCAGCTGCAAGCTACAGTAGCGAACAAATCTTCTCGCAGCTGGAAAACCAGCCGCAACATCCAAACGACGACGTTTTCTTCTCGCGCTACAGGAATGTTGACCCGCGTTGACATCTGCTTCGGCTGAACAACCAGCAGGTACTCACGCACGCGATCAGATCTCACATTAGCGCTACACCAAACGACATCGCTCCAACTTATCGAAACGCTGTCGTTTTGCCCTCAACGAAAATAAAACTGCAGCTGGATACAAAACACGCTACCAGCTCTCACTTAGCACAACGCATCCAGATTTCGCCAAAACGACGGCGTCTTAGGAATCTCGCGCTAAAACAACCTATGGCTGGATTTATCACCGACCAGCTCTCACCACAAAAACCAGCTTTCACCACAAAATCTCAAAAACACGAAAACTCCCAGAATTGCTCCAAAAGCTATTTCAGACCCGAAAATGCAAACCAAACTTACCAACAGAGATCTAAACCACCAGAAATCTCTAAAAACCGATACAATCCAACAATTTAATCTTGATTACAAATCCAGGTCTCACATAGCCAACACTGGAAAGTTAAACAACACGCAGAACAATCAAAAGCATTCTAACTCTCAACCAAGAGGCTACTAACCGCAAGTTCAAGATAAGCAGGAGCACCTCTACAAACGATCAACTACTAAGAAGTAGCAATTGAGCAGATAACTACAGAAATCCTGGAAATCAAATCTGCAAAAGCCACTCGACATGGATAACATTCGCTCTAACTTCACCTCAATAACTCATAGCATAAACGAATGGTCTGGTTCACTTCCTCAACAGAAGCACACCATGAAAAGAGAAGAATTCATAATGGAACTGCCAACATAAAACAGAAACAACCTTTGCTACGATCTCCAAAAGATCCAACATAACACGAAGCTCATTGCAACAACACTGCCAAGCCTAAAATATCTAATAATCAAAAGCCAAGCTACAATGCGCAATGTCAAGAAGGGATCGACACAAAGAACAACCAGTTACCAACTGGGTAGGAACAAAACTCGAATCTGAAGGAAACAAAACACAAGAATGAAAGGCTGTTCCAACATAGATGAGGACACGCTCCACTCATCTCGGATTCGAAAAGGATCTGATATTCAATTTCTTGGGCTTGAACACATAAAACACACTACGTGTCCATAACAACACAGCCGGTAATCGCAAATCGCACACCAAAGATCCAATTTACCCCAAAAAATTCAAACAACCTGATGAATCTAAGAGCGGACCTACCCTTAATTCTCAAATCCAGCAAGATCTAAAAAGGAGAATTTCGCAAGAAACACAGGGTTCACAAGCAGAGGTTCAAAAGTCCATACTTAACAAGCACAATCTGGTTACAGGTCACGCTCACTCTCAAAGGAACCAGATCTCTTTGGTCAACCACCTACTGCTCAACCTCTGATGAAAACTACTAAATTCTCCACATTTCTTCTAATCTCTTAGCAAGATTTGTACTTCCCGCAGTACAAAATCCCAAAGAAGGTTATACCAAACCTCTCTTGGCAACAAATGCCACACCAAAAACTCTACCAACTTCGGAACAAGAGCTTAGAGTACTTACCAGCCACTACAGACACCAGAAACTAGACAATCTCACGACAGAACTGCCAAAAAATTCCTCTTGCCAGTTTCCTAGAATAAGCCTTAACACAAGGAAAAATGGGCTGATATAGACAATCCGACAATTATGCTTTTACTGCCCGTGCTAACTGGCACTCGGAGCCAACAAGGAAACTCTACAAAACTACCCCATGCTCAAAAGCATCTTGAGATACTCACCGCTACTACACTGCTGGATGGGCCTTCCAAAAAATCATCAGTAGCGAGCTTCTCTCGCGCAGGCAGACGCTAAACTCACATCTGAAATCTTTAACTAACTCCATCCAAAAGCAATATCACGCAAACAAGCCGAACTGAGTGAAGACAGAACTCGCTAAACGCTCTCCACCTTAAAATGCACGCCAGAACTCCAATGTAGCCACAATAACCTCCAGCGCCAAGACAAAGGTGGGGCATCACATCTAGAAAGGTCTCCACTAATCGGAAAACACCTATGCCTCGCAGAATACAATGGAAGGGACTACAACCGAAACAGGGAGTCCACAGGAGCTCAACAACTCAAGGCTGATCAACAATCGAAAGCAAAAATCAACAAACAGATGTAGCCACGGTGCGTGTACAAGCGTATGAGAATCCCCACTCATCTTTACACCACACCCGATTACCAAATGCATCAAACAGCTCAACCTGTTTTTGCCCAACCCATGAACTGTGGTAGTTAACCACTCGGCGCATGGTGGCAAACAAATCCCAGCAGGGAGATGAGAGTGCGGTATCGCCGCTCGCCCTCGCATCCTGGTAAGGAACAAACAGCAACAACAAAGCACGGCTACAACAGCTGAACTGAACAGGATAAAACAAGACACGGTTATGCGAATTGGAGTTCAACAGTTGGATGCACGCAACTCGCAAAACATCTCAACCGCCTGAGACTACAACAATAAGGACCAACTGAGTTCAAAGCAACAATCGCACAGGGGGTCAAAGGAACTCACTAAGAAAACTCAATAGCTAGAGACGCAAGAGACACAGCTCAAAAGCTGGAGATATAACCACAGAGACAATCCTCAGCTGTAGAAATGAAGCCCACTGCAAACTCAACAGCCGGAGGCCCAAAGCTCTTATGCGCACTCAACAGCTGGAAATCATGGGTCTCGCGAATCAACTCCACAGCTGGGGACACAACTAGCAGAAAGCCAATGGAGTTCAAAATACCTCAATTCTGCTGTCCGGACAAAAGGAATCGAAGAGAATACGCACAGTACTAAAGATTACAAGGAAAACAGGAGAATCTCAACTGAAACACATGAAGGAAGAAATCCTCAAACAAATGAGGTCACCTAGCCCAAACTGTAGTTCGGACATCGCATCATAAACAAGTAGCAGCTAACCTCTCGACAAAGGGAATCTAAACACCCCCAAAACAAACAACTTCTCTACCAGACTTGCTAACCTAACTCAACATCACTCGCGGAACGACAACTTCTACACCGGCAGGAGTAACAAGGACACGTCAACAAACAAGATGGGCGGAAACAACCCTCGCGCACCACCAAAACAATCAAGTACAATCATAAACTAGTGTGATGCCCACGCGTCAAACTAAACTCACACAGAGTTAACAAGTAAAGAACAACTACCTGTACAACCTCCTCCGATCAAGACATCATCTCGCTCCACCAGAACCGCCAGAACTCGAAAAACTCAAACTGGATCTAATAAATTGCCTTCCTCTAGGTCTAAACCTCTGACGACTTACAGACTACGATGCCAAAAAAGGCTGGGAGGGCGACGTTCCAGATGGCACGGATCCACACTTTGCCCTGTCGATTGCTGCACTCGAGTCTGTCCAACTACAAGGCTTTCCAACAAGTCAACCGCTCTGTTGACAGCACTAGCAAGAGAGTGAAAGGCTGGAGACTGACTCTCACTATATTCCAAAGGAACACTCGGTTGAGAGGCATCCTCTCTATCAGCACTAACCAGAGTCCTCGAATCAACCACCGCTTGCCTACTAGCTCTACCTCTTCTCCTAAGCGGCATCTCTACAAGACACTCAAAGGTAAGCATGCAAGCAAGTAATTCAAGTAGTCAAGCACAAACCAAAGAACAACTACTGTTCCTAGACTCACATGTGATCAAAGAAATCGAGCTTATCCCAGTTTAAGCTCTGATACCAAAAATGTCAGGCCTCGTGCACAACACAGAGTTAAATCATGTAAAACATAGCGGAAGCACTTTAAAAAGTGGCTAAAATTTTTCGCTTTTGGCCTGACGAATAAAACATAATTTTAAAATACCACAATACATCAAAATATCCCAGTTTAATAAAACATGCAAGGCTAAAAGCCATAATACGAAAGTATAAGCATTTAACAAGTACCAGACAAATAATACAACAACCGAAAACACAAAGCACAGGACACTCACCAGCTAATAGAACTGATACATATATGCTATACGCTAACTGGGACACTCTACACACCACCTAGGGCACCTCCAGCTGGATCAACACCAAGAACAGCGGAATAACCTGGGAGCCTGAACAACAAGGAGACAAACAAAACAACCAGCCCCAGAGGGACATCGGGGTCAAACCCCAGTACGAAGAGCAACATAAAACAGCAATCAGATACAGCATGCAATGTATCATGTCGTGCAAATGCATGAGCGGTACAATGAACATCGGTAACAACCGGAAGGCCAAACGAATAGGAAACAACAACTGTGACACATCACCGAGTCTCGGAAGCTACCCGATCGCACCCAGTGGAAAATAGAGTGGCTCATCGCCGCACCTGCGCGGGAGCCACCCGCCAGGTCGCACGAAATTGCAAGTGGACCAACCACCCGCCAACCTCTATCCAGGTCACTACAACTGAGAACTGGGAACAACTCAACCAACATCCTCCAGCTGCACTCAATCGTGGTTATGCATCACAGCACCGCGCCACGAGAGAAAAGCTCCAACATAGCAACATGTATAGCACGGCTGCCAAAGGAATCAAGGGACCAATATGCTATGCAAATGCATTAAAATGCTCAACATGAAATGTATGCTGGCAACGCCAATAGATACAGACAACAGCATACTATAATACGCATATATGGCCGCATAACAAGTAAACAACCATGCAAGATACAACCAGCTCAAGCTACAGAAAATATAAGCACGACAATTCAGCCAATAGACATACAGAATTCACATAGCTCTGCCTCAACACTAACATCAGGCGCATCTATACAATACACACATAATACATTCTCATGCCTATCTCAAAGCTGAAATTACAAGCTCAATTCGTACCTCTACACGGCAACTACCTCAACCAGATTCCAACAAGGCACGGTACCAACAACCTGCTCAACTATGCTTCCTCACGGGTTCACTGCAAAACTCCACGAAGCTACTCAAAGGCTCGAATCTGTTAAAGCATCTAGCAAATCAGTTCAACAACTGAATTTCTAAACATCACAGAGCTGAAACCTGGTCCTATTACTATTTCGAAACTCAACAGTATGAACTACGCTTAGAAATGGCAAGAAATCACTTACCCTGAAGCTCACCCAGGCCTGGAGAGCTATCGAATGGAAACGCAAAGACGCACGAACCTGAGAAAAAATACACACAAGATCTCAGGAATAACCTGGTCCTATTACTATTTCGAAACTCAACAGTATGAACTACGCTTAGAAATGGCAAGAAATCACTTACCCTGAAGCTCACCCAGGCCTGGAGAGCTATCGAATGGAAACGCAAAGACGCACGAACCTGAGAAAAAATACACACAAGATCTCAGGAATGCTAACAGGAAGTCACGGTGATTCACAGTTTGTGGGGCAAAGCTCAACCAGCAACTAACCTTCCTAATAACTCAACAGGAAGCTTAAATAGCGACTAGAGGTAAAATCTTAACGACCAATTCGAAGTTCTACCTGCCTACCCGAACGCACGAACGATGCAGCAACTTCGTGATTTCGCTCCAGCCAACCACAGCATCTAAAAGAGCTATCGAACGATGCGCCGCAGCAAGGGGAGTCCAAAACCACCACCCTTTCTTCCAACAGATCCGTCAATCGCCGGAAAATAACAGAAAACCAGCACGGTGAACAGTGCTCTAGGGTTCGCGACGAAGAATGAAATCAGGGAAAAATATCGCTAAGTATGGAATCTGCTATAAAATCGAAGACCAATTCCTTCTATTTAAAAACCAAATCTACTGAAATCTGAATAAAAAACATCGCACAACCAGATTCCACAACCGCCGAACACTTGCGCTAAACAGCGCTCAATAATCTAAACGACGTCGCACAGAACCACTGGAGAAGTCTGAACGCTATTGCTAATCGCTGGAGAAATCTGGAGACCATCGCTTCAACAGATCTCATGCATCGAATATTTCGCTAACTAAATCAAAACGACGTCGCTTGCCGTTGAAACAGATTTCTACAACAGATCCCTGCGCTAAGGAACAAATCCACAAATCTGGATCCTCAGCGCTCACGCTAACAAACGCACAACTAGCAAAACGACAACGTATCGAGGTCTCGCCAAATAAAACCAAACGACGACGTACTGATAAAACAGATCTCTGGGCTCGCACCAGCTACTAACAACGCAAAACAAAGTCGGTCAACGCAAAACGTTAACATCTGCTCCATAACTCTCGCCCACTAACAGATTCCTCAATTACCTGAAACTAGAGCTAAATAATGATCACCCACCAAACGACGTCGCTGAGACTGCTGACGCAACTGGACACGTCATCAGGTCTGATCGAAAGCTACGACAGATCTCTGTACTCTGAAGGGTAACGCACCAGCAGAATCTAGCGTTAAACCCAAAACGGCGACGTATCCAAGACATCTGAATACAAGCGCTACCCGCTGTCTCGCGCACCAGAAATCACACGCTACAGGAAAGGTTGACTCACGTTGACATCCGAACCTGGAAACATGTCGTAGCTTTTCGCGCCTAGCGATACCAGATCTCTTCCACGAACAGATCTCTCCAACAGCAAGACATCTGAATGCCACAAAACGACAGCGTATTGCCTTACGCAACAAATACACGATGCAAACATTCAGGCGCCAGCGATAACAGATTTCTCGTACAATTCTGAAAAGATCTCACCCAATCGCTACTCGTAAATATTCAAACTTTCCAGAATTATTCCAAACTTGAAATCCGACCCAAAATTACATACAAAACCTTCCAATGAAATCTGGACACTCAGATTTTTCCAAGCACAAATCCAAACTCCTCACATCCGATTAATTTCCAACCAATTTACATTTAACAAATTTCGGTTCTCACAGATCTCGGCCTGAAACTATGGATATAGGCACTCCATGAAATCAAACTATAATATCGATGTACAGTTTCGCCATTTTCTTCAAAGAATTTGTCATATTGTAGGGAATGAAGTGGGCTGACTTTGAAAGTCTGTCGATTGCTACCCAAATGGCATCACATCCTCAGGTGTAATGAAGCAAATGAGTCACAAATTCCATAGCTACATGCTCCTAATTCCATTGGGACACCTCTAAACTCTGCAATAGTCCACCAGGTCTCATCCTTGCCGCCTTGACTTGCTGACAATTCAGACAACAAGCGACAAAATCAGCAATATCTTTCTACAAACCTACCCACCAATAGTGCGGTTTTAAGGAATGGTACATCTTCCTTGCACCAGGATGGACACTATGTCGACTGCAGTGAGCCTCCCTTAAGATCATTCCTTCAAAACAATCAGGTTAGGCACAACCAACCAGCCCCGAAACCTCAAACAACAATCAGATGCGACAGAGTAATCCTCCAGCTGTCCAGCTTGAGTCTTCAACTTCAGCTCATGGATATATGGGTCAGTTCTCTAGGCCGTCCTGATGTCCAAAACAATCAGTGGCTCGACTTGAAAAGATGACCACAACGTAATCATCACCTGGGTAGAAACTCCAACCAGTAGTGCTCATATGGTCATGGACCTTAGATATATTTAGCGATGCAAGCATCGACACTTGGCTTTCCTGCTAAGCGCATCAGCAACTACATTCACTTTCCCAGGCTGATACAGAATCTTGAAATCAAAGTTTTTAAGCAGCTCCATCCATATACGCTGCCTCATATTCAAGTCGAACTGTGAGAATAGGTACTGAAGACTCTTGTGGTCAGTATACACCACAAACTGTTCGCCATAGAGATAGTAGCACCAAATTTTCTAAGCAAAGACGACAGCTGCTAACTCCAAGTCGTTAACTGGGTATCGAGTCTCATGGGTTTTCGACTGACGGGAAGCATAACCGATGACTCGACCATGTTGCATCAACACGCAACACAATCCACTAAGAGAAGCATCAGAACATACCACAAAACCTCCTGAACCTGAAGGTAAAACTAACACTGGCGTTGAAGTTAGCTTGTATTTGAGCAGTTGAAAGCTGTTCTCTCATTCGTCCGTCCACACAAAATCTCTTGTCCTTCTGGGTCAGTTTCATCATAGGCTTAGCTATACTAGAGAATCCCTCAATGAAACGTCGATAACAGCTAGCCAATGCCAAAAAACTACGAATCTCTGAGAAGTTCTAGGGACGTTTCCAGTTCACAATGGCCTCTACCTTTCTGGGGTCAAAAGATAATCCTTCTGCCGAATGAGATGACCCTGAAACACCACTTTATCCAACCAAACTCACATTTAGAGAACTTGGCATACAACTGCGAGTCTCGAATTTTTTGGAGGACTATCCTTATGTGCTCTTTGTGTTGTAAGAGAGTCTTTGCATAAACCAATATGTCATCGATAAAAACAATCACTAACTGATCGATGAACTCTCTAAAGACTGGGTTCATTAAGTCCATGAAAACTACCGGGGCATTAGTCAAACCAAAAGGCATAACCAAAAACTCGTAATGCCCGTACCTCATCCTAAACGCAGTTTTCGCAAAATCTTCCTCTCGAATTCGTAACTGATGATACCCTAAATGCAGATCGATCTCAGAATACAAGGCTGAACCTTGAAGCTGATCGAATAAATCGTCTATTCTCGGCAAAGGGTACTTATTCTTCACAGTAGCTTTATTCAGTTGCCGAAAGTCGATGCACATCCTCATCGAACCATCTTTCTTCTTCACAAATAGAATAGGAACTCCCCACGGTGATATGCTTGTCCGAATAAAACCTTTCTCCAACAAATCTCTAAGCTGCACTTTCAGCTCTCTCAACTCGGCTGGTGCTAGACGATACGGGGTCCGTGAAATAGGAGTTGTACCAGGCACCAACTCAATGCTGAAATCAATCTCCCTTCTCGGAGAAAAACCAGGAATCTCCTCTAGAAACACGTCAGGGAAATCACGAGCGATAAGGATGTAACTAAGCTCTACACACGACGTTGAGATGCATCTAAAGCATAAATCATGAATCCTAAATTTTCTAACGACAGTAGGCCAAACATCTCCATAGAAGAGATCAACGGAATATTCGATTGGGAATCATGGCCGTACAAATTCCACTTCTCGCCAGATTGGGGCAAAAATTAACAACGCCATGGAAACATTCCACGATGGCCCTAAAACTAGACAACATGTACATTCCCCTATACAATCAAAATCCCACATAACTAACCAAATCAAATTTTCTATCAGCACATTCTCGCCAAACCTAAGTGTGCCTTTCAACAACATCTCTTGGGAGAAAAAGCTCGCGCCGGCAGGAGTCGTAACAGAAACAACATCAAGCAAAAGGGTGGTACGCAAACCATGCTCAAAAATAAATGCATCAGCTATGAAGGTGTATGATGCTCCAGTATCAAATAACACACGTGCTGGAAAATCAAAAACAGAATAGATACCTAAGATCACTCCTCCAGGCATTCCCTCTGCTTGCTCCCTTGTCATGGCATTAACTTGGGCCTGCTGAGGCCCTGAGAAATGGGGTTGGGAAGACTGTCCAAAGAGAGAAGGACCAGGCTGCTGGAACGGCCTGTGCTGAGTTTCCCCCATCCACTGCTACTGAACAGGGAAAGAACAACCTCAAGATGACCCGCCAGAACGGCTCTGCGGTGGGGCAGCGGTTTGCTGATATCCAGCCAAAGGACATACTCTAGAAAAATGTCCATAATGCCCGCAAAGATTTCAAGCACCCTGAACCCCTACACACTGCGTCGAAGGGTGTTTACCTACACATTGACCACAAAATTTAGCCCTGGGACTGCTGTTGCTGCTCGAACTGCCTGAACCGAAAGAACTAGAACCCGGCTTCTTCTTAAACTGATGGCCATGGGCTTGAACCTGTGACATCCAGATTGTTGTGATGACTGTTGGGGCTGCTGGGATGATTGAGAAGGTTGGGGAAGTTGCGCCCCTGGAACATTGGAACGTGTACCTTGAACAAATTGCGGCCGAACCCGAGACCTACGGTTCCATAACCCTTCCTCAATATCCATCGCCTTGTCCACCGCAACCGAATAGCTAGTAGGTGAACTTTCCAACACTAAAGAATAAATATCTTCGTTCAGCCCTTCCAAAAAACTGTTTCTCTTCGCCCTCTCACACCGGACACATGAGAAACATAAGCAAGGAGAGAAGAAAACTTTCTAGCATACTCCCCCACAGACATGGTTCCCTGAACCAAGTTATCGAACTCGCGCTCCCGGGCATTAGCGTAGGACTCCAGAATGTACTCCTGATGGAATGCAGTACAAAAACTGTTCCATCATATCCCCACACCAGTCTCCTCAAGAGCTTGTGAAGCACCTATATACCAACGCTCTGCATTCTTCCTCAGTTGAAAGGTAGCTAAACACAGTCTACGCTCATCGTCATACCGCACTCGATCAAACATCCCTGTAATGTGCTGCAAGCAGGACTCAGCATCAGAACTAGACTCATCACCATTGAACATTTGAGGATTCATACGCTGATACCTCGGCCATAATCAGCTCCATTTCATCTACACGGGTTCCCAACACATCCACCTCGTCATCAATCTGTCTAGCGTGCCTACGAACGAGAATTCTGCGCTCCACCTCCTCATTCAGAGCCTCGGATTCTATCGGGATCCGCCTTGTAGCTCTACCCCTACGTCTAGGCGACACTACGAAATTATTAAGACGATAAGATCACATAGCAAATTTAACACATAGTCAAGCACACGCAACAAACAACAAAGTTCCTTGACTCAAGTGTGATCAAAAGAATTCGAGCTTATCCCAGTTTAAGCTCTGATACCAAGAATGTCAGGCCCGGCGCACAAAACAGAGATTAAACACGCAAACCAACTATGGAAGCATTAAATAGTGGCTAAAATTTTTCGCTTTGCCCTGACTTAGAAAACATAACTTCAAAATACAATTATACTCAAAATATTGGTTTCACAACAACCAAAAGCTTCCCACAACAGCAACGAATACAGCAGGTATCAGCATACAATGCCAACTTGAAACCAAATCTAGTTACAACGGTAGCACGGGGCATTCCCCGGCAACAACACCAATACATATATAAACATATATACATATATCTACCTGGAACACTCTATTCAACCTCTGGGGGCATCACCAGCTGACTCACCACCACGGCCAGCTGAATAACCTGGAAAACCTGAATAGCACACAACAAACCAAACAGCCCCAAAGGGACGGGGTCAAACCCCAGTACGGAGAGCAACTTAAAACAGAAAGTAGACAACAACAGATATATATATATAAATGTGCTAGGCATGAGGGCAGCAGAATACAAGCGCAGTAGGCTACAATCAAAACAGGAAGCCATAGGAGCTCAAGGACAACCCAACAGCTTACACAAGTCGAAAGAGAGAAGTGACCATGAGGTGTATGAGAGTGTGGTAGCTATCCACTCGTCCCAACACATTGTATGTATCACCCCCAAAATCCATAGGACCACAATTATTAACCTTTTTATTTTAAGGGTTGCTTTGAGCATATATATTTCAGCTCAAGTTAGTTTAATTTATTTAAGCTGATTTCTTTCTTTCAGCATCGAACACGATTCAGAAGGTTTCCGGTCAGATTTCACCCCAAGCACAACTCGAGCTGATTCAGATTTCATTCGAAAATAAAATTCTTTAAATGAGAGATAAGTTCTTTTCAAAATCTTACGGCAAGTTTGCAAATTAAAATAGTAGGAGGGAGTTTTTATCATTTTACAAAGAGTGGGTATGGTGTGTCATGCCTAATTTTGTACCTTTCACCTACTACAAATCATACTCCCATATATGATTGATTTCGTGAAGTTAGAAGCTCATTTTTGCTTGCCTAGAAAATCTTTAGTTCTCTCAAATTCTAAGGAGCTCGTCGCGAGTGCTTGAGGAGATCTCCTGCCGAGACCAGCTGTTCTTCGTGATTTCCAGTATAAGGCAAGTAAAGCTGATTCTTTGCTATACCATGAAAGTAAATATATATCGTTCTTTCCAGTTCTGTGATTACTTGCCTATTTTATGCCCAAGTTTAGCTTATGTTCATGCTCTTGCTTGACTTAAAATGAATGTTTCGGGGTCACAGAGTTGAATTCTGTTTTTAAAACTCTTCAGCATGTTTTAGTGTGATTATTGTTGTTTTAAAACACTGAGCAGCACAGATTCGAGTTTAATGTATGATTATGAACTCCTTCGTTCTGGTGTATGGCGGCGTCTGGACTTGACTCCAAGTTAATCGGCGATGGTAATCGAATTGGGATTTTTGTACTGGTTAGATAAGCGGAGATGGTATCTTTGGATGTCGTCTGTGATGTTGCAATACTATTTCTATGTTAATTTCGTACCCAAGAACCACTTATATAGCCAAATCTGTTTCATGCTAGCGATATAATTCCAGAAGCCAAAATTGTTTCACTCTAGCGGTACTATTCCTATAGCCAAATCTGTTTCACGCTAGCGATATAAATCCAGAAGCCAAATCTGTTTCACGCTAGCGATATAAATCCAGAAGCCAAATCTGTTTCAAGCTAGCGATATAATTCCATAAGCCAAATCTGTTTCACACTAGAGATATAATTCAGAAGCCAAATCTTTTTCACGCTAGCGATATAATTCCAGAAGCCAAATCTGTTTCACGCTAGCGATATAATTCCATATGCCAAATCTATTTCACGCTTGCAGTACTATTCCTATATCCAAATTTGTTTTAACGCTAGGGATACGATTTTTGTCATCAAATTTGTTTTCTCCATCTGAGACATGTATTCTTTACCAAAACTGTATGCTCACTGCAACGAATTATTTTAAGAGAAAGGAGTTTTTAAAAGAAGCGAACCCCGATGTTTGATGATCCAATTTCGATAAAATGCTTTGTTTAAAGGAAGTAATGTTCAGTTTTAAAGGATTTATGGCATAGATAAGAGACGGTCAAAGATGGAAGGGTGAGCTAGCTGTCGAATGAATCAGTTGCCCCTTCATATTGTTATGGGCGATGTTTCGTCATATTGTTACTGAATACAGATGTAGCTTCATCAAGCGCCATTGGACCTAAGGAGAGCTTCTAAGCCATAAGTCATAAGAAAAATAGAGATGAGATCGGGATTGATTTCCCAAATCTGATTTTACGAAAAGAATTTATGTTTAAACTGACTTCCTTTAAAATATGATTACTTTAAGTTGCGTATGTGTCTGTCTGCACTAAGTGATCTTTGTTATTCTCGATTTTACTTGCTGAGCCCCTAGGCTCATTAGCTTTCATGGTGCAGGTGAGACAGATCTGGGGCAGATGGGAGGCGGGAGCTGAACCTGCTGGGGCATGTGTGTGTTTATCAAAGGCCGGTGTTTCCATGCTGTTGTCGTTTCTGATCTTTTGTCAAAACTGTATTAATATCCATTACAACAATAGACAATTCATATAGAGTTCCAATAGTTTTAATATCTCGTTTTGTAAGTAGATTCTGAGGTCTGTATACTCAAATCTGTTGTTGCTATTTACTTTTGGCGCCAATTTTTTGTATATCGGTTTAGTAAGGAAATACAGCTTACAACATTTCGCATTCAGCCCTTCTATTCCTCCTGTTTATTCAATTAACTCCACTCCGTTGATTCCCATGGGTATGGGCGTCACAACTTGGTATCAGAGCATGATCCGAGAGATAAACACACATATTTCCAGTTGGGATAGATTTCATCGACCGTTTTTCCTAAGTTGTGAGTTTTATTCTTATGTTATAGAACATTTGAATTAAGCATGTTCTGATGCTCAAATGTGGTGGATTATGGGCTATAGATCAATATGTCCAGTAGAGGAAGAGGTAGGAGAAGTAGCCTCATAGAAGAGGACAACCCAGATGATAGTGCTCGCGTTCTAGCTGGGATGGCACAACTCTTATAACAACTCGTAGGCAGTCGAGCAGAAGCAATGGCCAATCTTCTAGTAGAGGACCCAATCAAGACGATCCTCGGAAAGGTTTCAAAGACAGAAGACGAAAGAATTTAGTGGCTCAACAGATCCGTTTGCCGCTGAGAGTTGAATAAAGTCCATGGAGGTTATATTTGACTACATCCAGACGCCCGATTTGGATAGGCCAAAGTGTGCTATTTACATGCTAAGAGATGATGCTATGCTCTGGTTGGAAGGAGCTAGACTCACGGTGGATGTGACAAATCTCCCTTAGGAGGAATTCAAGAAAGTATTCTTTGATCAGTACTTCACTGAGGACAAGCGGTCAGAGCTGAAAAGAGAATTTTTAGCGATAAAGCAAGGGAGCATGACGATCCAAGAGTATATCCGAAATTTTGTTAAAGGATGATATTTTGTACCATTGATTGGAGCATATCCGAAAGAGAAACTGCGACATTTTGTTGATGGTTTGAAGCCTACGCTCATACATCATGTTAGATTGACAAAAATCAAGGATTTCAGTGGTGTTGTAGATAAGGCCCTCCGGGCAGATCAAGATTGAAGGCTGTTGAGGAGGAGCGACAATTGAAGAGGTAGGCCTCCCAGCAGAAAGACCAGAGGCCCTTTAAGAAGCAGAATCGGAATCAGCAGAGGCCTTAGGAGCCAAAACTTCTGCAACCCCAACCTATCAGTGCAGTCCTTGCCACCAAAAACCGGCCAGTTTGTCCCAAATGCCAAAAGAATAACCCTGGTCCATGTAGGGTTGGTCAGAACGTCTGCTATAGATGTGGTGTGCCAGGCCAAGTTATTCGAAACTGCCCAAAATCGGAGCATCTGGTGACCAGTAGAGCTTTTGTTATGACAGCTGAGCAAGCCAACCCCGATTCTACTATAGCTACAGGTAATATTTTGATTTTTGGTATGCCCTCTATAGATTCAGGAGCAACTCAATCGTTTATAGCAGCAAAGTTTGCTAAGAAGTTACCCTTGAAACCAGACCAATTAACCATAGTCTTTTGCGTGACTATACCCTCAAGAGAGGAACTGGTGTCCCTTGGTTTATTTCGTGATTTAGAACTTAGGCTCCAAGGGCGTTTTATTACTGCTAACTTAATTGTGCTACCTATTCCTAAGTTCAATTTAATTCTGGGTATGGACTGGTAACTAAGTATGGGGTAGTGATTGATTTTAAGTTCAGAACAGTGGTGGTCAAAACCCCTATAGGAGACCAGTTTACGTTTCAAGCTAACCAGATTCGGAGAATTCCTTTCATCATTTCAGCCTTGAAAGCCCAAAGATGTTTCAGGAAAGGTGGAGTAGGATTTTTGTCAAGTCTATCGCCCCTAGCTACTCTTAGTAAACCCCACTGTCAGAAGTAGAGGTAGTGAATGAGTTTCCTGAAGTTTTTCTAGAGGATATCCATGGACTACCACCAGATCGAGAATTGTAATTTGCAATTGATCTAGTACCAGGAGCAGTGCCTGTTTCCAGACCACCTTATCGCCTTGCCCTACAGAGATGAGGGAATTAAAGGAACAGATCCAAGACCTTTTGGATAAAGGCTTCATACGACCTAGCACGTCACCATGGGGAGCCCCTGTTTTGTTTGTCAAGAAGAAAGATGGGAGCTTGAGGTTGTCTATAGATTATCGAGAGCTGAACAAGCTGACTGTTAATAATAAATATCCCCTTCCTAGGATTGAGGATTTGTTTGACCGGTTGAAGGGATCGACAGTATTTTCAAAGATCGATCTATGATCTAGGTATCACCAGTTGAAGATCAAGCCAGCTGATGTTTATAATACGGCCTGTAGATCATGCTATGGCCATTACGAGTTCCTAGTAATGCCCTTTGGACTTACCAACTCACCTTCAGCCTTTATGGATTTGATTAATAGAGTTTTCCAACCATTTTTGGATCAGTTTTTTATCGTATTTATAGACGATATCCTGGAGTATTCCAAGACCAGATCAGAGCATGCCAACCATCTTAGGACAGTGCTACAAGTTTTGAGGAGCAAACAATTATTTTCCATGTTCAGTAAGTGTGATTTTTGGCTGGAGAAAGTTGCATTCCTAGGACATATCATATCCAAGGATGGATTGGAGGTTCACCCAGCCAAATTTGAAGCTGTTCGCGGTTGGCCTATTCCCAAATCTGTTTCAGAAGTAAGGAGCTTTTTGAGTTTAGCTGGATATTATAGACGTTTCATTAAGGTATTTTCGAGGACAGCTGTGTGAGACCCTCAAGTTTTGGAAGGTTAATTGAGTTAATTAATCGGATTTTTAGGAGTTTCAAAATTGAGGATTTTTGGTGAAGTCTGATTTGATATTTTCAGATTTCTCATAGAGCTGTTCAGATTTTAGTCGCTGGTTTCTATCGGGTGAAATCTGTTTGGAATTTGGAGTTGTTTTGATGAATTGGCGATAGAAATCTGTTTCCCCTTAAGTATTCGGATGTTATTACTTAGCGCTAGTGAGAGGTCTGTTGGTGAGAGAGATCTGCTAGTGAAAGATATCTGGTGGTCGAGTTTGGCGCTAGAAGCTATGCATCGCCGTATCGTGATTTTCAGATGTCTCGCTAGTATTAGGAATCTGTTCAGATGTATCGCTAGCGGAGGAATCTGTTAAGCGGCGTGATTAGATGACGTGTTTTTGGAAGGGATATGATGGTTAGCGTATTACAGATGTCAACGTTTGGTCAACACAGCCGTAGCGAGTGAATGTAGTTGACGTAGTGACGAGAGACATCTGTTAGCAGGTGTGTGGATGCAAGAGTCGCCGAGGAAATGACACGTGTTGGTCAACACATCTGAGTTGACTGCTGGTGTGTAGCATGTTCAGATGTTTCGCTAGATGAGGGATCTGTTTAATTGCATAATCAGAAGCAAAGCTAGTATGAGAAATATGTTCAATGGCAATCAGATGTCAACGATTGGTCAATGGTACTATAGCGAGTGATCGCTGATGCGAGTGATCGCTGGTGCGAGAGTTAGCGATGAGGGGACGCATGTTAGTCAACATTTTTGAGTTGACTGGAGATGTAGAGATCTGTTTGAGCAGCGATGAGCTTTAGTAGTTGTTTTAGATGTGAGCAACGCGACGTCGTTTTGATTAGTTAGCGGGACCCTGATGCGTCGTCATTTTGATTAGTTACGCTTGTGTTCAGCGTTAGCGCTTAGCATGACCAGATGCATGTGAGCGCTGGGGCATTTCAGATGTCTATTATGCTACATCGTTTGGATTAGTGAGTACGACGTTTTTTAATGTTTGCGTTAGAAGAGCGTCGAGAGATCTGTTTCGCAACGTCATGTGCGTCGTTGCTAAGACCATAGGCGAGAGGCTTTTGCTTTAGTGAGAGATCTAAGCAGTACCAGAAGTTGGGCGGATGGAGGAATCTATTTAAGTTGTTGGCTAGTGTATATTTATGCTATGTAGAGATTGAACACTTAGCCATTATTTCTCAACCCGACATTTCCTATCTCCTCTTTTGAAACCCTCGTTCGATACTATTCACCGTAACCTATTTCCCCGATTTCCCGTTGATTTCCTTCGTTGTTTTGAGCGAGATTGGTGGCGCTGAGTTCCCCTTGAGTTGATCTTTTGATTGATACCAGTTAGAAGACTGGAGTCGTTGGAGTTGAGGATCACGAATTTGCTGTATTTTTTGAAACCCTCGTTCGATACTATTCACCGTAACCTATTTCCCCGATTTCCCGTTGATTTCCTTCGTTGTTTTGAGCGAGATTGGTGGCGCTGAGTTCCCCTTGAGTTGATCTTTTGATTGATACCAGTTAGAAGACTGGAGTCGTTGGAGTTGAGGATCACGAATTTGCTGTATTTTTGCTGCAGTGGAATTCGATAGTTCTTCAGCCCTTTCGAGCTCTGGGGTGAGTGTTCTCAACTAGTTTTAAGATGATTCTAGCTAGTTTAGCCTACGTAGATTTGTAGAACCAGATTCGAGTTCTTGATCGTAGACAGTTATGTGTGGAAGTTCAGATTTGAACTAGAATTGAGTTTATTTATGCGATGTTGTAACTGATTTGGGGTTCAGGATAGCTTCTGCCATGGTTGAGGAAGCCAGGAGAAAGCTGATTGTGTAGGCTGCGATTTGTCGTGCCTTGGAGAGATCTGTTGAGGTAGATTTAAGCAGCGAGGTACGAATTTGAGCTTGTAATTCAGCATTGAGATAGGCATGGGAATGTATTGTGTGTGTGTTGTTTAGCTATGCCTGGTGTTTTGTTTTGGGGCAGAGCTGTGTGTATTCTGCATGACTATTGACTGAATTATCTGGTGTGTTACCTGCTGTAGTTTAAGCTGGTTGCAGTATGCCTGATTGTTTATCTGTTGAGTTGTTGTGCATGCGATTATTAGTATGATTTTGATGCGATTACTGGCATTACACGTACATGCATCATGTTGAGCATGATACTGTATCTGCATAGCATATTGAGCCATTGAATCCTTCTAATAGCCATGATATGTTGCTCTGTTAGAGCTCTTCTCTCGTGGTGCGGTGTTGTGTTGCATAACCATGATTGAGTGCATCTGGAGGGTGCGGTGAGCCGTTCTCATAGCCCTCAATTGCAGTGACATGGATAGAGGTAGGCGGGTGGATGGTTGTTCCCACTAGCAATTCCGTGTGACCAGTCGGGTAGCGCCCATACGTGTGTCACGATGAGCCACTATATTTTCCACTGGGTGCGATCGGGTAGCACCCGAAGCTCGGTGATGTGTCACAGTTGTTGTTTGCTGGTCGTTTGGCCTTCCGATTATTACTGATGTCCTTTGTACCGCTCATGCATAGGCATGACATGATACATTGCATGATGTATATAATTGTTGTATTATATTGATCTTCGTACTGCGGTTTGACCCCATGTCCCTCTGGGGCTGGTTGTTTTGTTTGCCTGTTTGTTGTTCAGGTTTCTCAGGTTATTCCGATGGTCTTGGAGTTGACCCAGTGTGAGACCTGGATTTGTAATTGAGATTTATCGTTGGAATGAATCGATAAATAGAGGTTCTGCTGGTTTAAGATCTCTATTTGAGTGTTTGAGTTGCATTTTCGGGTTCCATTTCGTGTGTTGAACAATTCTGGAGATTTTGTATTTTCGCATATTTGAGGTACCTGCTGGTTGACGTATCAGCTGGTTTTGTGAGCTAGAAGCTGGTCGGTGGCAAAACCAGTCGATGCGTGTTTTAGCGCGAGATTCCTGAAACGCTTTCGTTTGCGTGAAGTTTAGTTGCGTGTGTTGTGATCAGCAGGTGCGTTAGTGTATTTGCGTTGAGGATCAAAACGACTACGTTTAGATTAGTTGGCGCGACGTCGTTTCGATGTTGCGTCTGGTACCAGCTGGTGGATTTGCGTGCGAGCGTCTGCTGGTTGTTCAGCAGGAGTAGATGTCAATGCTGGTCAACTTTCCTGTAGCTCGAAGAAGAAACGTCGTCGTTTCGTTGTTGCTACTGGGAGTCCAGCTGCGAGTGAGTTTCGGTTAGTTGCAATGCTGCGTTTTGAGGTTGCGACTGGATCCAGCAGAGAGAGAGAAGCGTTGTGTTGTTTTGTTCTTGCGACTGGATACCCAGCTGCTGGTGTGATATCCTGTGCGACGTCGTTTGAGTAAGTTGGCGCGACACCGTTTTGAGAACCAGCCGTTGGTTTGTTTTGCGATGGTTTAGCGTTGATTGAGAATCAGCAGTTGGTTCTTTGCGTCTGCTGTTTGTAGTGTTCCTGCTGATTTTGTCGGTAGACAATTATTGGTATTGATTTCCAGCCGTTGCAAGTGCTATTTATAGGAAGACTTGGTCTTCGATTTTGTGATATCATTTCCCATACTTAGCAAATTTTCCAGCCTTTCGTTCCTTATCCTTCGAACCCTAGAACACTGTTCAGCCGTGAGCTTTTCCGACGATTTCCGGTCGTTTCCGATGGTTTTTTTGCTCGTGCGAGGTATCGTTGGACTCCTCTTAAGAAGCTCTTCCAATTCGTACCAGTTTTAGAAGCTGGAATTGGCTAGTCGAGGAACGCGAAGTTGCTGCCATTCGAGTGTTGCGTCGATTTGGTTGAACTACGTTCTGGTTTTCGGTGAGACCTTGTTCCTAGCCATAGTTTTTAAGCTTTCTATGTAATTGTTGAGGTATATGGAGCAGCTGGTCGAGTGAGACTCCCAGCCGTGAGCTTGATTAGCAACCTGTTAGATTTACGTTGTGTATGCCGTGTGTTTAACGGGCTTTTACCAGAGTCTTCGGGATTTCTCGCAGGGTTAGTTGTTGCTCAGTATAAGGTACGGATTTGAGCTTATATTACAGCGAGATTATGGCTTGGATGATTGTAGCTGCTGGTATGTGGAATAGCCGTGCCTGCTGGTTGTGTCCTGTTGAGGATTCTGTATGCTATTTGTGTATTTGCTGCATTGCATATGTCTATATGCTTGTATTCCAGCATGTTGCATACACGCATGGTATTCCTTTTCCAGTTTTGGTAGTCTTTGTACCTTGTTGTATTGTTGTTGATTTTCTTACCAGGATGTGAGGGCGAGCGGCAATACCGCACTCTCATCTCCCTTCTGGGATCGTAGCCACCATGTGCCGAGTGGTTAACTACCACAGTTCATGGGCGAGGCAATAGCAGGTTGAGTTGTTGTATGCATCTGGTAAGTGGGGGTAGTGTCATGGCGAGTGGCTCACTACCACACTGTGAACACACCCCGTGGCCACTGTATGTTGTTGGTAATTCTTGGAGCTATGTTTGAGTTCCTTAGCTCCCTTGTGGGTCGAGCTTTCCATTTTTCTTCGGTGTCTCATGCATAGCATCTGCATTTTATTCCTTGCTGTTTATTTCTGTTGTATTATTGCTCTCCGTACTGGGGTTTGACCCCATGTCCCTCCGGGGCTTGGTTTGTTTCTTTTTTGCGTTGTTTTCAGGAAACCCAGGTTCTACAGCTGGTCGTGGTTTCAACCCAGCTGGTGGTGCCCCAGGAGGTGGCTAGTGTGTCCCAGTAGCATATAGCATATATATATATGTATCAGTTAGCTAGGGGGATGCCCTGCGCTTTGTTGTTGTACCCGTAGGGGAGTATGATACATGTTTGATTATGTATGCTTTGTTGTTGATTGTTTTATGATTTGGGAAACTTATTTTAAGTATCGTTGTATTTTAAATTATATGTTTAAAACCGTCGGGCCTAAAAGCGAAAATTTTTCCCACTTTTTGATAGCTTCCGCATGTGTTTATCTGTTGTGAGCACGAGGCCTGACACCTACTCTAACAGTTTTGGCCATCAGCTTGCACATGTTCTCATCAGCTTGCATGTCGTGTATAGCGGCATCGGTAGCTGACACACATGTTTCTTGCTGGCCCTACATATGGTCAAAATTAGTCAAATCAATGAATTCTATGATACCTGGGACTTCAGCTTGGGTAACAGTTCGAATATCTTCTTTGGTAATTAGTGTGTCCAGTGCGTGTTTATCATCAGCCTTCTTTTTGATCGAGCCCAGTATGACGACGATCTCCGGTTGAGGTTGGTGACCTTATTGTTGAGGAAGTCCGCAGAGCGTTGGTGGCGAGGTATGTCTAGTACCTTACTGGAGACTGGTGTTGGCATTACTTGGGACAATTTCTACCAGGTCTTCAGGCAGAAGTATGTCCCCAACTCCTATGTAGCTGCCCGTAAGCGGGAGTTTGAGTTCTTGGAGCAGGGTTCGTTGTCTGTGCGCGAGTATGCTCGCAAGTTTTCTGCTTTGTTGGCGTATGTTCCGCATGTTGCTGGTCGGGAGAGGGCCAAGAGTACTAGGTTTGTGGAGGGCTTGAATGGAGACCTGTACCAGAGCGTTTTGACAAGCAAGCCCAAGTCCTATGTTGAGCCCGTGGATACTGCTATCCACATTGAGGAAGGCATGAAGAGCCGTAGCGCGCGTAGATCGCAAGTGGCGCAGGCGGTGCAGGGTGGTAGACCCGCTGGTCAGGGAGCTCAGTCGTCTCAGAGTTCTCAGTCCACGCATTTTCCTCAGACAGCAGCAGTAGGTAGCTCAGCAGTCTGGCCGTCAGAGGTTTCGACCCCGCGGTTAGCAATTTAAGAAGAAGTCCGGTTCAGGGTCTTCTGGTTCTGGCAGCTAGAGTAGCAGCGGCTCTCGGGTGGAGTTTTGTGGCTTTTGCGGTGGAAAGCATTCTTCCACGCAGTGTGTTGGTGTGCAGGGTTCCTGCAACCTTTGTGGTCAGTATGGGCACTTTGCGAGAGTGTGCCCATCAGCTGGAGCACAGCAGACCGCGGCCCAGCCTCAGGGTCGTGGGGGTCAGTCTAGGGGCCGTTCGCAGCAGTTTCAGCAGCCCCGTTTTGGTGAGACTCCGTTTAGGCCGTTTCAGCAGCCTGGCCCTTCGTGTTTTGGGCAGTCGTCTCAGCCTTTCTTTCCAGGACCCTAGCAGGCTCAGGTTAACGCCTTCACGAGAGAGCAGGACGAGGAGACACCGAGTCGGGTGATTGGAGGTACATGTCTTGTCTTTGACTTTCCTGCTTGTGTGTTGTTTGACACCGGTGCATCGCATTCGTTTATTTCTGATTCGTTTGTTGTTGAGCATGGTTTGTGTACCGTCCCTTTGCGTGATGATGTTTCTGTTTCTACCCCCGGTTGTGTAAACCTGTTCTCGCAAGAGATTTTGTTGGATGGTGTGTTGCGGTTTGGTGAGCATGCCTTGTTAGCGAATTTGATCCGTTTGATGCTTTGGGATTTCGATTGTATAGTTGGGATGGATGTGCTGTCCAACTACAGGGCCTCCGTGGATTGCTTCCATGGGATTGTGCGCTTTAGGCCTTTGTCTGGCGAGAAGTGGGACTTCTACGGCCAGGACTCTAGATCGAAGATTCCGTTGGTCTCCGCGATGGAGATGTTTAGCTTGTTGTCGTTGGGAAATGCTGGCTTTATGATTTACGCTTTGGATGCGTCTTCTTCTTCTGGTGTTCAGCTTAGTGACTTTCCCGTGGTGCAACACTTCCCCGACGTGTTTCCGGAGAAGATTCCTAATTTTCCTCCGAGGCGGGAGATAGACTTCAGCATAGATTTGGTGCCTGGCACAGCTCCGATTTCTCGTGCCCCGTATCGTCTAGCGCCTGCGGAGTTGAGAGAACTCAAGGTTCAGTTAGATGATTTGCTGGAGAAGGGTTTCATTCGCCCTAGTATGTCACCGTGGGGAGCGCCCATTTTGTTGTAAAGAAGAAGGATGGCTCAATGCGGATGTGCATTGATTTTCGCCAGTTGAATAAAGCCACTGTGAAGAATAAGTACCCGTTGCCGAGAATCGATGATCTGTTTGATCAGTTGCAAGGTTCTGCGGTGTATTCCAAGATTGATCTTCGTTCCGGGTACCATCAGCTCAGAGTGAGGGAACAAGATGTCGCGAAGACTGCGTTTCGTACGAGGTACGGACATTTTGAGTTTCTGGTGATGCCGTTTAGGTTGACCAACGCACCTGTAGTCTTCATGGATCTGATGAACCGTGTGTTCCGAGAGTTCATAGATCAGTTTGTGATTGTTTTTATTGACGACATCTTAGTTTACTCGAAGACTCCGAGGGAGCACAAGGAGCACTTGGAGATGGTTCTTCTGAGGTTGCGAGAGCAGTAGTTGTATGCTAAGTTTTCCAAGTGCGAGTTTTGGTTGGAACGCGTAGTATTTCTGGGTCATGTCATTTCAGCAGATGGCATTTCTGTGGTCCCAGTAAAGTGGATGCTGTGTTGAACTGGGAGCGACCGAGAAATGTGTCTGAGATTCGCAGTTTCTTAGGTCTGGCTGGCTATTATCGTCGTTTCATTGAGGGGTTTTCTTCTATAGCTAAACCGATGACCCAATTGACCCAGAAGGATAAACGGTTTGTTTGGACTGAGCAGTGTGAGCATGCTTTTCAACTGCTCAAGGAGAAGTTAACTATTGCGCCTGTGTTGACTTTGCCGTCCGGTTCAGGTGGTTTTGTTATTTGTTCCGACGCTTCGCTAAATGGATTGGTTTGTGTGCTGATGCAGAATGGTAGAGTCATTGCGTATGCCTCGCGGCAGTTGAAACCGCACGAGACTCGTTACCCAGTTCATGATTTGGAGTTAGCAGCGGTGGTCTTTGCGTTAAAGATCTGGCGTCACTACCTGTATGGCGAGCAGTTTGTGGTGTACTCCGACCACAAGAGTTTGCAGTATCTATTTTCGCAGCCTGACTTGAACATGAGACAGCGTAGGTGGATGGAGCTGCTTAAGGATTTT